>JAPYZI010002408.1:0-23696 GCA_030523105.1 Ophioninae sp. A BG-2022a | reverse complement strand
GAATTTTCTTGATGGTCGATAAGATTTTGAGCTCTGGTGGTACATTTATGTGAAAAATTTCGAAAACCAATTTCTCTGCTATTTCTTCATCAAAATAGATGAAACAAAGCTCAAAATGTATACTTTTGACCGCTTGAGGGGCTTATGCTCGGGAAATTTGTGAAAGTGCAATACGATGGATCGTAGCTCGCAATTGCTCCCATGGTAACCACAACTTGCACAATTATTTTCAACATTTTGGTAAATGCCGAGCATGCTCCTCTTAGAGCAAGCGTCCTGCATATACACAATAAATTTCATGCAAGGCGGTTGAATAGTGTGGGAGAAATTAGATTTCGAAATTTCGATGTGGCTAGGAACGTGTTCGTCATTCGCTTAAGCTAATAAAGCAACGCAATCACGCGCGCTATCGTCTCGATGTTCAGTTACGTCTTCATTGACAGATAAACGACACGCTATGTTGGCATCGTCATCCCATTGTTGTACATTAGGAAGTTGAACAAAGAATACCGAAATGTTAATTCAATCGTCAAAAAATGGTGGAAGATAATGCGACCAAGAACGACTGCGGATGAGACAGTCGTTTCTACCTAATAAGATTATCGATATCGTCAAAATCTTGTACTACGTGGGAGGAATAACAACACCAATTTCGTCGGATAATGGCAGCCGCACAAGGAACTCCTGAATCCGATGCCGGTAGCTTCGAATGCTTTCAAAATTACACGGCTCCGGAAGTTTTTATTCAGGGGCTTGCAGGCATCGTCGATCAGCAAGATGTCGAATCCATGATACGAGCGCAGAAGCAAATGTGAGTTACCCCTGTTTTGGTTGTTTTTCAATGATTTCTGTTATTCCTGGAGAACTCACAATTTTACGTAGGCAAAAGAACTTTTTGCATGTTGTATTTGATTGGGAATGTTTGACATACACATGCTCTATTACATGTTACGAATGCTACAAACGTTTATTTCACCGGAAGCAAAACTTCCTGCAAATGTAATTTATTTGGAACAAAACTTGTCATTATAAACATAATAACAGTTAGTTATATCAATGCGTAGTAGAAGAGTCGCTGATGGGGTTTCAGACATTATCTATGCACTTATCGTTATGTGTATTGATGGCTTTCTATTCTGGCAAATAGTCTATTCCGTACCATCTTTATTTGTGTTGTTACCACTGAGTTGTTTTAAATGCAACAATGCAATAAGGACCTCCCATCAGCTTGTCGATTTTCATTATTATCTCACATTGAAATATGCTGGTTGCAAAGTATATCTGATCGGTTAAACGACAAAGGACACCGAAAAGGATATTCGTTCTCGTTCGTGACTGGACTTTGCATAGATATGAACTATTGTGGGTTTCCGCAGGCTTCAACGATTTGAAAAGACGAACGAGATGCTGACCAATTGCAATCAGTTATCAGTGAACAGGCTCAAATCGGCAGGTGTCGAATTCAAAAAGCACACCGCCCTTCTGGTCGAGATGAAACGCGATCTCGATCACATTTTCAAAAGAATACGAGTAGTGAAGAACAAGTTGAGCCAGCAGTACCCGCAAGCGTTCAATGGTAAATATCTTCAGAGAATCGATGAAATTTAACTTGATGATCAACGTAGGGACGGAGGTTAGGATATGTTTGTTAAACTTTCGTTCGGTGCAGAGGCGGTGAGAAGTAGTCTGGCGGAGGAAGTTCTGGTGGAGGATTTGGATCAAGGACCAAAGCCTTTGGAACCGGAAATCGTGCCATTGCCGGTTCCCGTTCCCGGTATAAACGACAGCGGCGATCCGGATTCAGACGGTAACCAACCGTAATAGTCATGTTGCTAGTCAATCTAGGGGTTTTATTGTTCGAGAGAGAGAGAGAGAGCGAGGAAAAGTACTTGAAACCATATTTTATAGCAAATTGTTCCGTAATACTAGAAAAGTTCAGAGTACTAAGCTACGCACGAGACTTTCTCGCGTTAGTGGTATGTGACGAGTGTTTGTGAAGATTCAGGGATCAGCCTGCGTGTACATTGCGCTTAATGTCGCATCACCGCTTTTGTTCCACTTATCGATTCCCTACGCTTTCTGTTTCAACGGGGTTTCGGCAACTCTGTAATCAAACATGACTGCCGCTTTACCATTTATAGTAGTACCTTTCTACCCTCGACCAAAATGTGTCGCTAGGAATTTTGAGCTTACCGAATCACTATTTACTTCTGCATATTTGCGAAACATTTTTGACGCTAGGAAATCCAAGCTTCGACACTCATTACTGGACATGGAATTGAAACAGGCTGTTCACGATATGGTATGCTACGTGGTGCTAATTTTTAAGGCAATACATAGCGATTATATCTCCAATATAGTGACCCGAGAGAGAGAGGGCGAGTCACTTTTAATGGAGTATTTGAGCTCTATGGGCGAGTAGTGGCCCGTAAACTTGTTCTCTTAAATATTTTCATCGTAGCGAGAGGATTCTCGTCGATTCGCGACGACACTATTTTACTATTAAAACTTCCGCTCTCCGTGCGGACTCGAAAAAAGCGTAGATCAAAGTTTACATATATCTTTCAATCGAAGGTTGTATCTCTGCTCAGCGGGAATAAAAAGCAAAGGGAAATGATAGAAGCGAAAAGAAAAAACGTAGAATTTAAATAAAGATAAACGTGTCTCGAGTGACAATCCTTGTAGGTTCTCATGAATGTTACAGACCGTACAATGTACATGTTAAAGTCGAGGTGCAAAATTCGCTAAATTGGGTGCGATTTTTAAGAGCTAGACGATTTCATGAATTGAATACTAATTCTAATATCAATAATAACAATCGTATTAATGACGATAACGATATTAACCAAAGATGATAAAAAATAGTGCTCAAGAGTCGTTAGCAGCGAATTCGCACTCCGATCGTAGCATATCTTATATCAAATATTGTACAATCGCGAATTTGTGCATTTTATGTGAACGGTGATCGAAGCAACGAGAGTAAAGAAAAAAAAAACAAAAAAATACACCAAGCTTCGTTTTCGTTAAGTAGGAAGAAGCTGGTTTTTTTTTCAAACCCGACGAGTTTTCATTGATCTTTCGTTTGTCCGTTACGGTTTCCTCGTGTCGTGGCCAATCAGCCAATTAAACCGTAAATGACTCGAAAAGCACACGCAATCGTTGTAACACAGTTGAATTGTTGATGTACAGTTCCAGTCGAGGAGTTTCAGTTCGCTAAGCTACGCAAAAGGCGGATAAAGAGGAACGACAGCTCGTCGACGGAGAGCAACAACGAGCACAGTAACGCGGACGACTCATCGTGCACTTCGGACACTCCATGAAATCCTCGCCAGGAGAAACAAAGACAGAAAGACAGAGAGAGAGAGAGAGAGAGAGAGAGAGGATGGAAAAAAGAGGTGAAAGTAAAAACCCGGAAACGGTACAGTCTTGGCCTATTTGGGAATAAAGAGACAGATTGAGGCGTTCCAATGAAATTCGGCCAACGTGGAATCTCGCCCAAAAAATCACAACCCTACATGTCTACTTACTTCTGAGGAAGTTTCGTACCGAGCAAATTCCATTACCTTCCAATAGACAAGAGAGATCGCGCGAACCGACGCAAATGACAGTACTGAAAAAATGATCATCGTTGACAGCCAGGGAAAGAAACTCCGCTTTTTCGCGAATTACATACGACGAAGAAACGAAACGAGCAGAGTCATAAAAAGCGTTGGATTGTTTCGTCGATGTTTGATAGTTATTTGGGTTTGTTTGGTTTTTGGGTGTCATGATCAATTCATTTTTTTAATGGATATTTATTGTGCGGTACATGAATTTCATCGTTTTTCTTTCCCCGTCGATCTTCACTGTATGGACATTTTCATCAATAACGCGGAACGAGGCTTGTCGAGCAAAAAATCGTTACGATAATAATCAATATCATCTTTTTCGAGACATTCCAGAATTACCTGAAAAATAATTTCGTTCTCAATCAAAATATTGAAGATATGCACATTGGACCTGTGATACAAATTAATGACGCTACATACGTGATAAATTCCTGTTTGCAATTTGGGTTTAATTGCACAAGAAAGAGATCGATAAAAATAATGATCCGAGGGTGACTTTCCTAAACGAAAATTTGTCTTCCCAAAAGCTTGGAAGATGTTGGTCAATGTTTGATGTAAAGACTGAAAGCGGAGTGTGCTCTGTCCTGATTATTCTCCCATCACTCAGGCCCATTACGGGTTTATCTAAAGGGGGATAGTGTATCTTATAATTTGAAAACGTTTAGGTTTGTTTGGGTTTGTGACTGTGAGCTCCACCACGCGATAGGCGAAGGGTTGACAATAACGCGACGATTATGTTGTACTCTAGTCATATTACGAGGCGAGAAGCGAGGAGTGTGAACAACGAGACTTTCGTTCGTTCGAATGTACCTGTATTATTTGTACTGTCACTCGTGAGTGTATAAGACCAAATTGGGAATACTAATAAATATATATATATATATGTATATATATATGAATCTACGAAAAAATATATATACATCAGGTAGTTACATATGAAACCGCCTTTCGGCGATAGATGGCGCCAGGAATCGTATTTTCTCGAACGTCCGTACTCAGAGATTCACTGACACGTCCTTATGTTTAACAGCATGATTGGCCCCAATTAATCCACACTTGCAAGAATTTATACTTATTTTTCAGAAAAAATACTCTTCCGGAAACACATAATTAGCTAGAGCAAGTATTTGGCTTCTATAAAGTTGGAATTCCACCGTGGAGGACATAAATCATGAAAAACCATCCAAACAAGAGTATTATGTATGACCAGCTGCTGAAAGCAACGGAAGCCATCATGGGTACCGTTATCGACTGCAAATAACGCACTTGAAGCGAGCTCTGCACTAGTAAAAGCTGGGATGTGAGAATTGCTCTGACAAGTTGATTCGGCAGTACAATAGCGTCAGACTCTATACTGCTTGGTTGGTTAAGAAGCGTTGTACAGAAATGAACTGGGAAAGCCTAATGCAACCGTAATATTGCTCTGACGTTTAACCCCTCTGATTATCGGTTGTTCCGATCGATGCAGTCAACGTATACGAATCAGTACTTTACTTCGGATGAAAGTACCGAATGGCTGGATGACTGCATTGCCTCTGACGAAGCCAATTCTTCCGGCGCCACTTTCGATCGATGACTCAATGATGAGCCAAGATTGTACCGTCGGATTTTCGATACTTTGAAAAAACCGGCGTTCCCTATTTCCTCGATGAGTCAATATTTTTTTCAAATTTTTCCAAAACGGGCGTTTTCATATACAACAACGTTTGTACCATTTTCAACGTATTAGGCAATCGGGGTTTTCCTTTTTATCAGAATTGTTCAATGCGCCTTACACTATATTTTATATAGTTTATAGAATCTATATAGAGATTTACTGATCGAATGAAAAATAATTTGTTAATAACTTATTAATATATTAGGAACGTGCATTTATATTTAATTCAATTTATATTTGATTTAAAATATGGATTAATAAGACTAAAATTCAATATATAAATACATAAATACATTTGGATTCACTTATACAAGTTTATATAGTTTTTTCCATGTACTTTTTCTCAAAATTTATGCATTTATAATTCCAATGCCATTATTTTCGTTGTTACCAAAATGGCTACACGATTTTATTAATTATTCGCCAATAGTGAAGACATCTACTAAGCAATTCCGTTTACGGCGTTCGAATTCGTTTATTTTTGATCTTAGCTTTTGGGAAATAAAACTGACAAATTTTGAATGCAACATTCTATCAGCCGCTTTTGAGGAGTTTCCTTGTTTGAGGAGAGAAAGAGAGAGGAGGAGAAAGACGAAGAAAGATAGAGGATGGAAGAAAGATGAAGATTACACGACGAGTGTGTTGACATGTGCCGAGCATGCGAATTGCACGTGTCTGTACAATATGCCAGGCATATGCGACAACAGAGGGAACGCGATACAACGTCTTTTGGTTGAATGTACTCGAGTCATGTTAAATATCTATATATATATTGAAAAATATCATTTTCAACTCGTTGGATTGAAGCTCGATGTACCATAACCATCTAGTACATATGAGGACGGTCCTCACTTTTTATCTTCGAAAAATCGTTCATTTTCGAAACGTGTCAATGCTCGCATCGATCTTTGAGCAAATATGTATGGCCTCGTCTAGAGGTGATCTTGAAGGGTTTTCGTTCGATGTTAGGACGATTGGCTGTTACGGGGACGGTTCTCGAACTAACGGCTCTTCAAAATCACTTTTCTTCTCACATACAAATATATCCTCGTACGTGTATGTACGGAACGATGCTTCAAGGGAAGGAAAAGCGGCCGCCAGTCGTCTCGATGCCAGAAACCAGCTGCACCTCAGCTGTTTTCTATCCGTCCCCTATCTCGTTTTCTTTTTTCTTCTTTTCGCCTCTTTTTTTTTCCAGACTACCGTGTGCAGACGTTTGTAGGGTAAAAAAACTTTTCCCCTCGCACTTGCCTGCTAGCTGTCTCTCTTCGTGGATTCAAAGATGTGGTCCAGGAATCTTCTCTCCTGGAGGTTGTCAAGAAACTTCAAAAATTACGATACGCATCCCATCACCAATTTCATTGCTGTTTTATTGGATTTTGTTTTCCCCGTAAATAACGTTATTTTTTTTATTATTTTAGGGCTGTGAATTATTATTGATTTTTTTTAAGTGAATACTTAAACAAAATCAATAATATTCAATTAAAAAATCAATTAAAAAATCAATAACAAAAATTCACTTAAAATTATGTCATAAGTGAATTTTGCAAATATTTTTTTATTGATTTTTTATTGGTTATAAAAAATCAATAATATTCAATACAAAAATCGACAACAAAAATTCACTTAAGATTATGTCATAAGTGAATTTTTTTATTTTTTTTTATTGATTTTTTATTGATTATAAAAAATCAATAAAAATTTTATTTTTAGTGTCCACTTAAAATTATGTCACAACGGATAGCCGAGAGTTTGTTTGGCTTTGTTTTTTTTTTTTTTGTTGAAATGCAATTTCTCCACAATCGAAAATCGATTTTTTTGTCTCGCATGATTGGGTTTGCATGATGATTAGAAAAGCCAATGCATTCTGTCGTAACATCCAATTTCGTTGGATTCAAACTTATCGTGAACTACTTAATGCGTATCGTTAAATCCGAGACCTTCGAAAGGCGTTGAAGGCTCATCGGTACTGAGGGTTGAAAATGAAAGAGCACGCGCAATTCCATTCTAGCCAGTTCCTGCCCACATGCATGTGGACATACAAAAGTGTCGCACACGTCTGGCGCAAGCACAAGCGTCGAGCCGTCTCTCCGTGTATGCACACAGGCCAGCGTAAGAGACAAACTGGAGTCGGTAAAACGCGGAAACAGCTGTTCGAGCTTATCGAGCTCACCTGTTCGTCCATTCGATACTTTTGGTCTCTCGACTGACATGTGTATGTGTGCGTTGGTCCGCCCACATTTTCCATTAGGTTATGTACCAGAAAGACATTCCGACACGTCCGATCTATGAAATGTTGGGGCTTCGAAAATTTCGGCGGATTTAAAAACGGGTTTTATTATTTTTTTTCTTTTAAGAATTTATGTATTGTTATTATTTTATTAATTAAGAAATTGTTATTATCTGAAAATTAGGGTTATTTTTAAAAAATGATTCAATGACCCAAACAAATTGATTGGAACGTTGATGTAATAATGTTATTAAAAATATTCAAGAAAAAAAACGATCTTTTTCTTAAACTGGATTATTTTCATTAAGTATTGATCAAACTTCGTCGTTTGAGTTTGTTTCGATTTGCAAAGGATTTTGCATGAATTTTTATACGCTTGACAAAAGTTTATTCGAAGGACATTGAAACTGTGTTGGGTTTGTTTGGGTTACGTCAATCTCCTCTACTGCACAACCCACAATCGCAAACACCTTGTACATTTTTTCCTCCATACGAAAGCTCTCTTTTTCTTATCTCAAATTGCTTCGACAGCGGGTATTTCATACAGCTGCGCGGCTGCGACGAAATAATCGTAACGAATAGGAACACCGGGTTTTTTTTTCTCGAATAGGAATTTCCGAAGTTAAACTTCGTTTCGTATATTCGTTTCACAATGGATATGACGTTTGATAAGGGATTGAACGCACAAACTGGTTGACCCATCAGCATCGTCCGCTTTGGAAAATAATTCGATAGAAAAAAATATTTCTTAAATGTTACATTTAACAAATCATGATTTCGTGCAAAAAAAATAATACAGACAAAACATCGACTTTTTACCTCGTATCAAAGGCATTATTTACGCGACCTAAAAATTAAAAATATTTACGCAGTGTATTAATTATTTAGTGAACGTGTAATGCGCTCTGATTTTATTTAAGAATTCAATTAAAGATCAAAAAGTGGAAATATTTTAACTCGTAATTATTCGCCAGTTTCGTTCGTTTGTTCCTTTGTGATTGTTTTATTTGTTTTTTTTTTTTTTTTTTATATGTTCTCTGTATTCTGTTATTTTAATTAACCGCATAGCGTAAAGCGAGCTCGACGAAATTCTGTTCAGACTTCTGACTATTCTATATATAAACAGAATGTGGGGATATATATATATATATAAATCTGCAACGAGAAAATTCGAAATACGAAACATCAGGTATTGTAAGCACATCGCTTGATGCATACTCTCAAAAAGCAAAACGTTAAAACTTTCGTGAAAACGAAAATATTTCTTGAAGTCCCTTTGCGATGGGGAGAAGAGGGAGCAGAAAAGTGGATGAAGCTTGTACGCTGCTATTGGCATTCCGCATAGTCCGGAGCTTGACGCGTTATTTCGCGTAAGAGAGAACGAGATGCGGAGAAGTAGAGGGAGTAGAGAGAGATGAAGAACGCGGCGATAAGCACGCCAAAACGTAAATCGGTTGGTGAACTCGTTATGATGTGCTCGAGTACCGTGTATCCCGCGAAATTACTACCAAACTTCTACAGCTCCGTATTTATCGAAGTCTTTCGAGTTTAGGAGCAAAATTGCAAAATCTATATATATATTTATGTATTTTAATCGTCCGAGTAAACGGGTTGTAGTTTTTGGGGAAAATTGTTTGTAGGATATAGGTAGAGAAACGTTGAATTATTTGTGTCAATTATATCGGGACGGGCTCGTGAAAATAGTGAAAATCAGTTACACGGTCTGTCCGGTAAGAGCGTGTACGACGAAACTGGTAAACTATTCGGTAGAATGCATTGGAAAAAAAATGATCACGTACTACATCGTGTGAACTTTGATGCTTCACTATTCGTTATTGCCTGAAAATTGACGTTGACGCTTAAAAAATTGAGTGATAAAAATGTTTAATAGTTGGACCTGTCGTTCTAGTTTACACGAGCGAGAGCTAGAAGAAAATGACTTTTCTCCTATTCTCTTTTCTGTTCACCGATGTTTCCCACCATTTTTCATATTTTTTTTTTTTTTTTGATTTTTCGTTCCAAGTTTTTCGGATGGAATTGCGAGAGCGTACTGAGAGTGTAAAAAGGTCCGATGCGTCGTAGCCATCGTTAGTGGGTGGACTAATAATGCATAGAGAAAAGGAGAGTGAGAGAGTAAACCAGAAAGAGAGAGGCAGAGAGAGAGAGGAAGAGAGAGAGGTTGAGCTAAAGTACAACGTTGGCGGTTCTGCTATTGGCATCAACCACATTCTGGCTCTGACATGCTATTCGAATCAACCTTAACAGCAAGAGGGAAAATCGAGGGTGGTTTATACGGTCAAGCTCCGGACTTTTGCACCGCGTAAGCCTCGACAAAAATGGGGCAATGACGCTCGCCCTCTCCTCCCCGAGGATTTGCAGTTGCATCAAAGAGCCCTTTTTATTGTGTTCTTTTTACGCCTTGTCTCCTTCTCTTACACGAATATCAATATATAAAAAAAAGATTTAATTTTCAACAATTAAATCTTTAATTAATTTTCATTTAATTTTCAACAATTTAATCTGTAATTGCATTGCATTGCAAGTGCATTTAATTTTCAAAAATTAAATCTTTTATCGTAAATTTTGTATATGATAAAATTGGAAATGAACGCCGCGAAAGAATGCAATAAAAAAATTGAATTTCCGAATTCTAAATTCACGCATAATCCGCAAGTGCTGAAGTTGAAGCGTCCAAATTCCAAAAATCTAGGCGTCCCGAGGCGTCGAAGCTTTTTGAGGAACTCGAGTATAAAGCTCGCCAACACTCTCGCTTTTTCCTTTGCTCCGCATAAACCTACCTCTCTTCATCCTTCTCTTATCCCGTTTCACACACCGCTCTTATGAAAGTGATTTCGTGCTATTGGCATCCACCACTTCCTGTTATTGACGTGCTCCGTACTGTTATGTGGATCGTACGTATTGAACTTTGACGTACATATCAATATATATATACATATATATATGCATATATGTACAAACATATATATGTATATGTGTAAGTATATATATATATGTACAGGGTGATCGGTAATTCGACTCATCCCTCAAATGGAAACATTCTACAGCTCGTTTGAATCGAATTTAGCCCCATCGTCTGGGGGTCTAAAGTTTTACGGTAATTTTATGGTTTTTTTTTTAATTTTCAGGCGTTCCATCAAAAGCAAATAGTTAAAAAAATGCTCCACTTCGAATATTGAATTGATACTTCTTTGAAAGCTGACAAATTAATTATTGAAAAATGCAAGTCTGAATATCGAATCTCAGCAATAAAAGGTCTGCCGATTAAGACCCTTTGACGGTTACACAATTTTGTTTTTAATGCCATTTTTTATACGTGAGCTTCCAAAAAAATATCGATTGAATATTCAGAATTTAGTTTTTCTTCGTAATTATTTGCTTATCGGTGTGAAAATTAAACTGAAATTGAATTGAAATTGAAAATGAATGGAAATTGAAATTGAATTGAAATTAAAAAAAAAAAGAATTGTAATTGAATTGAAATTGAATGGAAATTGAAATTGAATTGAAACTAAAAAAAAATTGTATTGAAATTGAATAGAAACCAAAAAGAAATTGACTGGAAATTGAAATGAAATAAAAAAAATTGAATTAGTAAAACGATAGTACTTTTGTGTACTGAGAATTAGTGCACTCAATAATTTTCAGTCCTAATCAATGGATGTAGGGGTTTTAATAAATCAGTTTCAAACGACTTCTGGAGTGACCTTTTAACGAGCTTTCAAATTACAAGTCAAATTACCGATCACCCTGTATACGCAATATTCTCAATGCAGCAACGAAAGCCTCCCCGCTCGTTTCAGCGTACATATCCACACATCAGCAAACGTACGAGTGGTGTAGTAACATGAAGTGCGTCGTGGTTAAATACGAGTGTATTGAGTTATCGGAAATTCTCTTTTCTCCATACCTGGACGAGACTGGATCGAGAGAAAGGGAGATAGGTGAATAGTTGTCGTCAATACTCGGACGGTGTAATTTTCACACTCCTACCGAATTACGACTTCGTGGATACCACAGGGATGAAAATACGTGTAGGTAATCAGATGTAGAAACGCGGATTGGTCGAAGCTCGTAGGAGGCTTGTATGTGGGATAGGAGGTGGGATGAGAGTTGAGATGTATAGAGTATAGAGATAAAGTACCATCAGGAGAGAGAACGAAGCCAACGTTGGTGCTCGATGCGCCTCCCAGATAACTCGTAAATTACACGCGGCTGCACGTCGAACACCGCGAAATATAATCGATTGTCGTGCAATTGACGTTCGTTATACCAGTACCAATCCCCCCCCCCCCCCCCACTCCCGCCTCCGGCCCTCTCCCGCCCTCGACATATTCCGCCAAACTGAGAGGTCTACGTACGTATAAGTGGCCCCGGGAATATGTACGTTTTCATGAACCCCTATGTTCGTGTGCACTTCCGAATAACGCGTCTCTCAGTCGAAGTACTATTAAACCGCTTTTGGTTCAAGCAGAGAGACTGCGGTAGACCTCTCGCTTGCCGAAAAGCCGCAACGACTCTCGCGTCGATCGCTAATCACACGCCGATCTATACGTTTGCACCCACGTGTACCGCTATCCAGAAAACTAACAATATGGGTTTCGAACTCCGTCTGGATAACAGGATTCTCATCCCCGGAATCCTCGGGTTCTTTTGGACATCAGCAATCTTTACGAAAAGTTCACCAAACGAAAGAAGGTCGAGGAACAGCTCGTTGATTTTATTTTATTATTGGTATTTTTATTTTATTTTATTTTTATTATTAGTATTTTTATTGTATTATTTTTTATTATCAGTATTTTTATTTTATTTTATTTTTATTATTAGTATTTTCATTGTATTATTTTTTATTATTAGTATTTTCATGGTAATATTTTTAATTTAATTTTTTTTTTATTTTATTACTAGTTGATTTTATTTTATTATTATTTTGCTACGAAAATAGTTAATACCGGGTGAAACGCGATCGAGCTTTCCTTCTTACCGTCTTTCAATAATCGTAAAAACCGTTTTTTTTTTAATTGATTTTTCATTTTTTAAGAAAAGAAAGTATTATTAATATTATTAATAATTAAGAGCAATGAAAAAAGATATCTTAAGAAAAAAAAAAAACTTTTGAACTCAATACATTTATTGAACACCGAGAATTCGAATATAGAAATATTTCGAAATAGTATTCCACCGAATATTTCGTCGTTTGCTTTTTTTTTCTAAAAAAAAATAATTAATAGGGCAAAACGAAAATAAAAATGAGGTCGTGCATTACGGTTGACAGTTTGATGCATTCTTCGTACGATCTGGAAACCAGTTAATAATCATTTTTTATTTCTTTTTTTGTTTTTTTTTTCGTACTCTCGTACACAAGCGCGAAAGTTTTTGGGCGAATGTTCGCGCATGTATTATTCGAGCGTAATACGTTTATTTTTTTGTTTGCTCGGTGACGGGTGTACGGTCTCTCGGCAGAACGCCCATTCTCGCGCGCAGCCTGCCACAAGCAGGTGGCTCATTGTGCTCGCGACGGAGCAAAGCTTTCCTTTACACAAATTTGTCGATCCTTATCTCTGAGAGACAGAGAGAGAGAGAGAACCCCGGAACTACTGTTTTGAACCAGCGATCTTCGACACGTAAGTACATCGACGATCATCATCCGGCTAATAAACGGTAATGTGCGCACTAATTATGAAAGCCGATCCAACAAAAATGGAATATTGTACGAAATAAAGAAAGTATACGGGAGAGGAGGGGGGCAGGGGAGGAAACTTTCGTTATGTCATTGAATTGAAAAAGGATGGATGAAACTTTTATCGATAAGCGTGGAAGTATGAAAAATAATTTTTAGAACAATTAATTATTTTTTAAATAATTTTTAGAACCACTCGTTATTTTTCAAATAATTTTTAGAACAACTAATTATTTTTTTAATAATTTCTAGAACGATCCATTATTTTCCAAATAATTTTTTATGATAATTTGAAATAACGGATTACTGATAATAAAAAGATCGCAAAGTTTTTTAAAATTTTAATAAATAGTAGTTATCGGCTTAATAATAATGTATGAATTATTTTATCATTTTTCAGTGAATAATTTAATAGTTATAAATATATAAATTTAAACACGGTCTTTTTTCGTGAAAATATTGGTTTGCAGATGTTAATAACTGCAGGATGAAAGAAATAAAACGCATGCCAATTTAAAAAATAATTTGAAAAGAATCATATAACTACGACGCAATGATGTCTTTGTTATTTTTAATTATTTTATTTTTCAATTTCGTAGAGTTATTATATATTAGGCACTTGGAGGTACAAGATGAGCCCAATTTTATTGGTTGACGTGCCTGAAATATGGAATTTGTCAATGAGGCTTTTTAAACGTAATATGGAGAAAGTACGAGTGTAAGTAGACATCGAAGTTCGCTGTAAACTCACCGTTCGTCCAGAGCTGGAAAAAGGCAGGAAAACGTATTAATTTCGCCCCGGGAGGGTATACACCTTTCTCCCTCTATACGTTCTCGTCCCCACGGTTTACTATTATATTCTATTATTAGCACTACGTCAACGTTCCTGTCAGTGGCATACGTGGACTCTTGACGCCCGCGAATCGGACAGCATTTCCCGCATATGCAATCGCGGAAATATACATTCGGCTCCGAGTCATGCCCAATTTCAATTTTACGTCTCCAGTGAATGAAACGATGCACTTGAGGCTTCGCTCACTCTTATTTTCTTTTTTTCTATAATTCGATTTTTATCTTATTTTCTATTTTCGAAAATTTGATTTCGATCGTGTTTCCTTTTTTCGAAAATTTGTTTTCCATCGTATGCTTTTTTTCGAAAATTTGATTTAAATAGTATTTTCTTTTTTCGAAAAATTGATTTCGATCGTTTTTCCTTTTTTCTATTATTCGATTTTGCTCTTATTTTCTTTTCTGTAATCAAAAAAGGGACATCCGTTAAATACACAGATTTATTGAATGTTGACGATATGATTAATTATTCCCTAGCCCACTTTCGAGCAAAAAAGACACGTGTAGAAGGTAAATATAAGGTTGTCAAATATCTCCCTTCCGTTTTTTTGCTTTTTATTCAATGCTTTATAAAAAGTGTTACAGTGATCGGATTTAGTTCAAATATGCGCCGTTTTGTTCGATAATCTGTTTCCATCTAGACAACTTCGTAATACCCCCTTGGTAGAAGCCCCCGTCCTTATTTGCGAAGAACTCTGACAGCCACTTTTCACAAGACTCTTTTGAGTTCAACTTTACACCACCAAGGCCGTTCGCCATGGACAGAAACAGGTGGTAATCACTTGGCGCTATGTCCGGGCTCCATGGTGGATGCGATAAAACCTCGCATCCGAGCTCCCGTAGCTTCTGACGAGTCAGCAACGAAGTGTGTGGTCCGGCGTTGTCCTGTTGGAACACTACACCCTTTCTGTTGGCCAATTCTGGACGCTTCTGGTCGATCGCCTGCTTCAAGCGGTCCAGTTGTTCGCAGTAGATGATAGAATTAAGCGTCTGACCATATGGGAGCAGCTCATAGTGGATGATTCCCTTCCAATCCCACCAAACACGCAGCAAAACCTTCCTGGCCGTCAATCCCGGCTTGGCCACTGTTTGAGACGATTCACCGGCCTTCGACCATAACCGTTTTCGCTTGATATTGTCGTATGTGATCCATTTTTCGTCGCCAGTCACCATCCGCTTCAAAAATGGGTCGAGTTCGTTCCGTTTCAGCGGCATATCGCAGGCGTTGATTCGGTCCAGAAGGTTTTTCTTCGTCAAATCATGCGGCACCCAAACATCAAGCTTTTTTTTGTATCCAGCCTTCTGCAGATGGTTTAAAATGGTCTAACTCGATCTTTTCTATGATTTGATCGGTATTCGTCGTCACGGGTCTTCCGCCAGCTGGCTTATCCATGGTGTCGTTTTCACCGCTTCTGAGTCGTCGAAACCATTCTTCCGCGGTTCGAAGTGATAGAGTACCATCCCCCAAAACACCATTAATCTCACGGAACGTTTCTCTAGCGGATTTGCCTTTAACGAAGGAAAACTTTAAAATAGCGTGAATTTCGGCGTTAGTGAACTCCATGTTTACACGTCTATAACTGTTGAACTCAATATCCAAACTAATCTTGCATAGCGTCGTTTTGTAGGTTCTGTCAACACCTTTCAAATGATGTATAGTATTGCCAGACACGAGCTCTGTAGCGCTTTGTACATAGCCGCGAAATTCAAAAGGCGGAAGGGAGATATTTGACAACCTTAAATTACAAAAAAATTAACAACAATAAAAGGAATAAACAAAAACAAAAACAGAAATTGAACTTAAAAATCAAAATAAAAAACAGAGAGAGAAGAGAGAGACGGAGAGAGAGAAAGAGGGGTAAAAAGGGAAAGAGACAAATAAAAAGATCAAGACGAAGACACCAACCCCAAAATTACGAAAAGAGTGATAAAGATTAGATAGCGAAAGCACAGATGAGGAAATAAGACCGTCAGCGATTCCTCCCTCTGAAAACAAACGTAAACAGAGAAAGAGGGATAGTGACAGATGGAGAGACGAACATGGCGAAATCAAAAGAGAGAAACTAAGGAAAAGTGAAAAGATCGACATAAAGAGAGAAAGATATTTATATATATATATATATATATTTGTGTGTGTGTGTGTGTGTACGCATCCTTCTCTGTGGAAAGGGAAGGAGGACCAGAGACAGAGAAAGAGAGAGAGAGATTCGTGAAGGGCTCTGTTTGGCCGGTACGAGAACCCAGCTATTTCTCAGCTTCAACGGCAGAGCTTTTCTTCGCGGGAATATATCGACACGTCAGTAGCACACAGTCCCGCTTATAATATCCCAGGGTGTATAGGTAAACGCGGTTCTGCGGTTGTGTGAGCTCCAATTCTCACTTTCTCGTACTGTATATATCTCACGTCAGCTAGATGTATTCTGTGTACACACGTATGCATGTCTACATCAATGGTATACCAAAAAAAGTACGCAC
This sequence comes from Ophioninae sp. A BG-2022a, assembly GCA_030523105.1. Classification (NCBI taxonomy): domain Eukaryota; kingdom Metazoa; phylum Arthropoda; class Insecta; order Hymenoptera; family Ichneumonidae; species Ophioninae sp. A BG-2022a. The sequence continues at coordinate 7,179 of JAPYZI010002408.1, read as the reverse complement.
ACACGCATATATATATATATATATATATATATATATATATATATAATTTCGTCCTTTCATTCGCGAAAAGGGTTTAACACGTGTGCAAATCGATCCTCGATGTCGTCGATCCTCGTTCCCATGTGGATAAAATATATATGTATCTAAAGCCTCTCAAAACTTTTCCCCACACCCCATGCTCGATTATCCGCCCGATAATCGGCCACTTCATTTTTCCTGAGGTACGAAAAGTCCCACGTGTTTTTTTTTTTTGGGCTCTTGCCGGCCAAACTTCATCCTAAATCCGCGGATGAAAAAAAATTCACGTGCGTTTCTTTTTACCGCAAATACTTCGAAGTAAAAACAAAAACTGCACGTGACACATTCTTGGTTTATTCGCTCGCGATGTATGTGAAAGTGAACGGAGTTTACCCGAATTACCAGTGATTTGTAGCGAGCTGGGATGGTACAAGGATTTAGCGTCCGGGAAATTTGTATGTTTGCAGAATGTAGACTGTCATCGAAGATGACGGTTGTTTTTTTTTTCTTTTTTTTTTATTACGAAGACTTTGATTGTGGTTTTTCGTTATTTATGGGGGGAAAGTATCGAAAGTAATTTATTTTTTGTTATTACGGAAGGAACGTGTAATAAGTAGTTTTTTTTGTTTGATCATGGAGATTTTTGTAGTTTTTTTTTTTGGTTTACTGAAGGAAATTATTAAAAAATTCATGTTTTTTTGTTGTTGTTAACGAAGAAGTATAGAAAACTGATGGTTTTTGGACAACTATCAATTCATCGGTAATTAAGGAACCATTGAATTTTACTTTCTTTTCGTTTTTGCGGAAACAAAGTATCGAAAATAGTTTTTTTTTGTAATCAGCCAGACATGAATTGCTGTTTTCTATTCATTTGCGAAAGAAAAATATAAAAATCCTTCTTTTCGTAAAACCAGTTCCATTCGCAGAAGAAAACTACTTATTGACATTTTTCATCAGCAAATGAAAAAATAAATCCTAAAAAATTACTATTTTTTATATTGTCCTTTCATAAATGTAAAACGAAGAAAAAACAAAGATACTTTCCTTTCTTCATTTATAATACAATTTTTTATTAATTTACCAAACTATTAAATAAATTTCTTTTAAAACCATTTTTACACTTCTTACACAATCTTTTTTCCTACCAAAAAAAAAACCCAAAAAAATAATAAAAAAACAATATAGTCAAAATAACCCAGACTTTGACATTTCCGTATTTTTCTTACTCGAGGGAACTATAATAAAAAAAAATGTCTTTCGGATCGATCGTATTACGTCGATCCGTCGGGTTTGGCGATGGCTACGTGTTTGTTTGGGTTAGTGAGTGGTTGTGACGATAACAGCTGAGCGTTTGTTCACCGCGAAGAGGAATTGGTATTATCGTTAGTGCGCGTTGTCTCTTTATCCCCTCAAGGGAAGGGGACCGGAAATGCGCTGGTCCTGAAGGGGAAAGACGGTAAAAGAAGGGTAGAACCGAAACCCGAGGGGGTTGGGGGGTGGTCGTTGTGCGAAAAGTAAGAAAACGTAAAAAAAGTTTATTCCGTGCGGGGGCGTCATATATCGCGCAATGTGTTGGCCCCAAACCTCCCTTTGCTTGGTCGTCCCACCCGCGTGTGTCTCGTCGTTCCCTGAAAGCGAGCAGACGTTCAGTCGGCCGCGAGCAGCCGTTCGAGCGTGACGGATCCGCGTGTATCGCGTCCCAGCTCCGATCACTCGCTGCTCGTGCTTCGGTCTATTAATTAAGCTTTTTTTTTTCCGGTTAATCTTTCGATTTCGTGAACGATAATAAGGCGTATTTTAGAAGGAATAGCAATTGATAAATTTCGGGACCGGAAATCGACGACTCGTTATTACGATTCGTTTAATCGAATTTCGTAATGTAACTCGATCGATTGATTTAATTATTTAGTAATTAGCGGTAGTAAATTACATTTTTTTTTGCGTTTGGAATAAAAATTGATTTTTTAAATTGGTAAATTAAGAACGGTTCGATGAATCGAACAGCTCGATCGTTCGACGACTCGCTGTATCACTAATTATACGTTAGTTCGAATATTTCCATTATTGAATAATTCGGTGAATTTTGAATGATTTCAAGCAAGTTTTTTTTTAATAGTGAGTAATTTGACATTTTATTAATTATGAATTATTCATTTGAATCAAATTTATCGATGATCGATGAAAAAGTTGAATTTTAAATAATTGATTCGGTATAATGTTTCAGTAATTAAACAATTCGATGAATAGACTATTTTTTTTTCTTTTTTCATTGAGCTATTGTACATTCCAATATTTGGTGAATTTTCATATAAATCGATCTTTGAAATATCAAATGAATCCTTGAATTTTATGTCCAAGAAGTCACACGATTTTACCGACATAATCTTTGAATAATTAAATAATTTGTTGAATATGAAACAGTTTGGTCAGTTGCGAAAATTCAGTCCGCGAGTAATTCATTGATTGATAAATTGAACTATTCAAATAGTCCAGTTAAATAAAACCCGTTAAATTAAAAATAAATCGATTATTTCAATAATAAAAAAATTCATTCGTCCCAATTTTTCAATAGTCAAACAATTAATAAATATATTGTTTAAAAAATTGAATGATTCATTTAATACGATACAATTCGTCGGATCGAAGAATTCAATCGTACAACAGTTTACTGAATGAAAAATTCAACTATTCGATAACCCAAAAATATTTTCAATTGAATATTAATCCTTTAATCGATTATTCAATTAATCCCTCCATTACATTGTTCAAATATGCTTAGATATCGTTTGAAATTTTTAGAAATTTTTCACAGTGACGAAAAATGAAAAATCTTTTCGAATTTTTTCACAGTGATGAAAAATCTTTTCGAAATATTTCACAGTAACGAAAAATGAAAAATCTTTTCGAAATATTTCACAGTGACGAAAAATGAAAAATATTTTTGCCATTTTTAACAGTGACGAAAAATGAAAAATCTTTTCGAAATTGTTCACAGTGATGAAAAATCAATCGATCGATATATCAATGTCCGTCTGATACTGAATTCTTCGATTTTCTTAGCTGCTCTCAAGGTGGCACGTTCCCGCAAAAAAAAAGGATTTGAAAAAAAGAGTCGAATAAAAGGAATTTTCGTACGTACGTAACATACGTTGGGATCGATTGCACGTGACGTTTCGATCGGACAGCGGACAAAATAAATAAACGGGTGCACGGAACCAAGCACGAAACTGTGGTCGAGATCGCGATGTTACGAATGGGACGACGCGTACATCGGGATTTGGTCTCTCGTACGGAATCATAATCGACGCGACTAATCGGACGGAATAATAAGCGCGGGCGGATGGCGCGCCATGTGGGACCGTGGGCGCGGCGTGCGTGATACGGCCAATTAGTGCCAAACGTATATATATCCCTAGATATATATGCACATATATATATATATATATAAATTTAGATGCATAAACGCGCTGCGTTATTCAGCGAAACGCATCGGGCGATATGACATTTGAATTTTTCCTCCGTCTCGTTCCGAACTCCGATAGCCCGCTGGAATAACAAATTCGTCGTTTGTTTGGGTTTGGGTCGTCGCCTGTTGTCCGTTGCCAAGAAACGGAAATCGTTCAAGAGAGCCAACAACGAGGAGAACGGAAAGAAACCTGCGGATTCGTAAAACAAGGTGGGATCAATTAACGTTTTTTTTTGTTTCAAGATTTCTCGAATTAAAATTTCGATCGAACGGTTTGCCAACTCTGATTTTCGTAATTTTATGATTTTTTGGATTTTAACGTAGAAGGAAATTGCAAATGTACATTTTATTTTCGATTTTTTTTGGTAGGAAAAACGTCGAGGCTAAAACAATGGTTTTGCAATGTTGATATGAGAGTTTAAGATTTTTGGGAAATTTAGGCGCATTGCTGAAGCAGGATTTTAATGTTGAATGTTTTTTCGGGATTTTTTATGATAAATAATAATATATTAATAATACTTGATTTGATTATTATTGATAAGGATTAATTTCACAAACAAAATAAATTTCAATTTAGAAAACAAAATTTAATAATTCTCAAGAATAAGATAAAAATGTATACATGATATGAAAATAAATATAATACGCAACGAATTTTGTAGCCAATAATTTTTCACCGTCTGAAAAAAATGGACTAATATGTAAAACTTTGAAAAAGTAAATATTCGGATAAACCCAAACAAAGGCTCAAATGGTCCCTTACAATCCAAACAAACCCACGTGGCGGTATTGTCACGGAAAGAAAAACCGCGCGTCATCCCTCTAAGGAAAATTCTCAAAACATACTCGTAAAAGTTTAGCTCAATCAGAAAAACGCAATTAATGTTTGCAATAAATTTCATCGACGATATAGATCGATGGAAACAACTGACAAGGAGCCCTTTGTCGCTTCCGATAAATACTGTACGAATTTTTCTTTCCCGATATGTGAAATCGTTGTTTACTTTGTCAATCATCTTTATTAATCTTATTAATGTTATTTATAAATATAATGATTAATTGTTCATTTTGAAACGAGTGATTAATTGTACTCGAATTGTATGAATTATGAATTATATTTCGAGTTTAATTCGAATTATATAATCCTTCATTATATTTCGCATTAAATTGAAATTATACAATAACTAATTACATTTCTTATCAAATATGAATTACATAACAACTAATAATCAAATTTAATTATAATTCGAATGATATACTTATTCATGATATTTCGAATTGAATAAAAATTATATAATTATTAATTATATTTCGAATTGAATTTGAATTACATAATTACTAATTATATTACTGATTACATTCGAACTATATAATTATTAATTATACAACAGTTTCAATTTCAATTACCTTATTATTAACTGAAATTTTGATTAAAAAAAAATGGAACTGTATCATGGTGAAATTAAATGGCAGCCAGGGGAAATACCATATGGTGAAAAACACCTCGAGCTGTGCGCGAGCTGGAACGAGATTTCGAGAAACTTGTGAATTTTCTTCGACGCGTATATATACATCGAAGAAGAGAGAAAGAGAGAAAGAGAGAAAGAGAGAGAGAAGACGTAGATAGAGCTTGGTGAAAAGCGTCAGCTGCATGCTTTCGCACGATATTCACCCGATAATCGGCAACACCCCCTACCGACATCACCACCGACCGATCCTCCGTTCCGTCTCGCCCCTTACCCATCCTTCCACCTCGCTCGCCCCGTCAAGGAAAACCGGAAGTTCTCATCGCCGTTTCCCCGTTCGGTTTCCCTCTCGTTACAAAATCTGGACTGACACCCCGCCGTTCGTGTTTCGTCGGATAAGCACGCGGACGAAAAAGGGCTCAGCAAAATCTTCCTCGTTATATTTGAGGGCGCCGGTTGCCTCGTTCGAAACGACGAACAATTCTGAACGAAGGAATTATCCGTCCTTGCCTTGTCGCGTTCGCGATCGCTTTATACGCGAGGAGACAAAAGATTATTACCAGTGAGACGGTTTACTGGGTTTTACGTGTGATTAATTAGATTTCGCGGTACGATAATTAACTAAACGTTGGATCATATTTTTTTTCTTTATTCATATCAATTTATAAATAATTATTGGATTCTGTAAAATTATGATCAAAGTGTATCATATCGTGTATATTATTTTTAATAAATTCATATTAATACATATATGATTATTTTTTAATACGCAATAACCATAAAATGTTGAAAAATATATTTTTTAATAAATTCATTCAAGAATATTTATAATTAAATATATTTTGCAATATAGCAATTAAAAAATTCATGGATAACATTGTTTCAAATAAATTCATATTAATATATATATACGTAATAGCATGTGTTTTACTGTATAACAACCGTACAATTTTATAAACCGTTTTAATTTAATTAATTCGACAATACATAAAATTAAATAGATTTCGCAATCTAATAATCACAAAATTGTTGAATAATATTGTTCCACATAAATTCATATTAATACATATTTCATTGAGTATAATTTGCAATCCAACGTCAAAATAAATTTTAGACAAACGTCAAACGTCAAACATCTATTTTGACGTTGGATTGCAAGTTTTACTCAATGAAATATGAATTAATATGAATTTATTAATATCCAACGTCGAAATAAATGTATGACTAATTTTTTTGAATTATTATGTTGCAGAATGTACTGAATTATATATATATATATATAATTCTGTACATTCTGCAACATAATAATTCAAAAAAATTAGTCAAAAATTTATTTCGACGTTGGAATTATATACATATATATATATATATATATATATAAAGAATGTACTGAATTATATATATAATTCAGTACATTTTCCAACATAATAATTCAAAAAAATTGGTCAACACTCATTAAACCGCAAACAATCCTTCCCTCACCGATCAACCATAGAATCCACCACTGTTTCAAAATCCGGAACCAGAAACAAAACCACGCTTTAAAATCAGTTCCCGCTCAAATCTGAATCGTCATCTTAGTCCTCGAGAAAAATATCCCTAGCGCGTGTGAGGTATAAGCGTCGATAAATACGAGAGGGTGGATGTAGAAATTCGCGCAAGGTGTTTGTCCGGCTCAGCACTCGTCAATGCGGGGGGTAGTAGCGATGCCTACGTATACGAGACTGTACGGTGCATCGCTTGGTTACGAGGGTTGGCTTACGACCGCCTACGCAGGCCCGCATCGATGCGCACCCCAGGGCGCGCAAAAAGGCGACCTTAAGTCTGTACCTACACCCTTCGCACCGACCCAAGCTCCATTCCCCTTCCCCCACCCGCTGCTCTTCCAACCCTAGATTAAAAAGAAAAACAACTGCGCTACCCACAAGTGCATACGGCACTCGAGCGACACACGGGAATGCCAAACGCGTGTACACACGATCGGGGACGTTGCACGCGAAACTATATACCTTCCCGTGTCTTCCTTAGAGGTGCCCACGTGTGTACGCGGGACGGCACGACAAAGCGAGATGTACGTGAGGAGAGAAGTACTGGTTGCTTTTGCTTGGCCAGTGGCAGCTGCCGCGATATATAATATATCTATACATATACATATATACATACATATATATATATATGTATACATATGCGCATTATATATATATATATATATATATATATATATATATA
>JAPYZI010002407.1:0-23946 GCA_030523105.1 Ophioninae sp. A BG-2022a | reverse complement strand
TCCTTAACTTAAATAATGGCGTTATATTCATATTGATATCTCATATAGTTTTCCCGGAAAGTATATACCACTTATATGTATGTGAGTATCGGTTGACACACGGACATATACGTGTATGTTTTCGTTGGGACGAAACTACGCGCATCTTTTCTCCACGCTGTGCTCGTAACGAATCCACACGTACGCTCGGCAATTATCCTGCCACGATTCTTCGCCCGAAAAGTCGAGAGTCGCGGCCGAATTCGCGTGCCATCCGTCGGTAGTTACTCGCAACGCAAAATCCCAAAATTGTCATTACCGACGTAACGAGGTGCCGCGTCAAAAGTTTCCAACGTGTTCGTCATTCCATTGAGAAACAGATTCGACTACGAGCGGGTAAGGACATCCTTCCATCAAGATGCTTTGTATAGGAAATATCTGTTGTCGTACGAGCGCAGTCACAGAGGAGCATTTAACTTCGAAAAACGCACTTGGACAAAAAAAATTTAACGAAACGTTATTTTTTGGAGCGAAGCTTCCTTTTGGGCACGATTTCCAATTAGTCATATCTGGTCTATCAACCGCAAATTAGTGGAAGTATGATTCGAAGATGCCAGTCGTTTATCAATACTAGAGGCGACTACGCCACTTGTAATTAATGAAGCATCACAACTGATATCATTTTATACGTGTGCGCATTTTTTTAACACTTCCCGTCGAATACTTTTTTTCTTTTTACCGTACACGCTTTAACCCGACACTATTCAGCTGGCATAGTATTTTTCCACTTCGAAGAAATTCCTAAAATTGTTTTTTCCCCATTCTAGCCTACACGCAACGTACAAGTATCCGCGCATTACACTCAGAGCTCAAAGACGACCACCAAAAAAAAAAAACGATTTTTTTCGTAATATGAAAGGGAGTAACAAGACGCCCACGCCTCATAAAATGGACAGAACAGCTCTGGCCCTCTGGATATCGAAATACACGTCCGTTCAGCCATGAATGTGGACGCGCTAGTAGGAATACCCACACGAATGCCCATTTTTGCAGGAGAATCAGCGACCCGTGTGAGACTTTATATATTGACGGTTGACGTTGTGTCGGGGAGGGAGAGGGGGAGAGAAAGGGTGAGCGCTGCGGTAAACCTCACCGGTTAGAGATCGCAATGAAGAGGGTTATCAAAGCAATGGACTAAAGGGTGCCGTAGCGTGAAATCGTTTTACCCTCATCCAGCAGCTTTTTATCTTCTGCGGCGCAGCCTCTGAGCCGCCTTTTCCGCGCTCTCTTTTCCGACTTCAAATTCTACACGTAAGCAGGGTTTCTACGCGCAACGTATATTCGTTTCGTAATTCATATATTTTTTTGAAATCCAACATTCTTAAAGCTTTTTACGTACTAAACTCCCCAATTTAACCCTTTCCTACCATGCCCTATCACACTTCGTTGATCTCATTTAACTTCCGGCCTATGCCAAGGACACGGAGAAACTGCCCGATGTGGTTCCCTGCGTCAGTACCAAGCTACTGAGCTGCAATCCCACCATGAGAACGATAAAGGTCACTCTGAAAGCCTGGCGCAGCTGACGCAGTCCCATCATAAGAATGATGAAAGTCATCCTGATACCCCGATGTACCGTCATCCTCATTATCGTGAAAACATTTCACTCAGAGACGAGTTATACTCGATCTGTTTTTCATCTTCCCTGCTCGACACATTTGCCTCAGTGGAGGCTGAGAACTCAATGATGTATATCGTCTTATCATTGAAATCGATCAGGTTAACATTCCCTGGCCAATGGAGCGACACGAATTTCCGATCTATCCCATAAGAGTGCCATAGATGGAATTACAAAATCCTCAGGGATGCTTTAGGTCGATAGTATAGCCAGAGACTGCACATACTGCTTATACTTATAAAGTAATAATAATAATTATTATTATTATTATTATTATTATTATTATTATGATTATTATTATTATTATTATTATTATTATTATTAATACCATCCCTTGGCTCTTGAAGACTCAGTGTACAACAGAAAAAGCATCTTACAACAAATCCAAAACCCCTGCAGCTTGATCCGCTCGCATTGCTTTTTAGGGATCTGAGAGCTTGTGTGCACTAATACGCCAGATGGCGCCACAAGCTCAAGAGCGGACGACAATGCCCGCTAGGTCGGACGTTTCGCACGATAAATGCTTCTACGTTTAGCTCTCGAGTGCAGAGATGTCTCAGCCGCTCCGCTGACCAACGATAAACATATTTCACGTGGGATTTTGAGGACACGCAATTTCGAGGACTGTCCTCATATCAGCCAATCGGCTGTTTACGTTTCGAGGCTAGGAAAATATGGATAGTCTTGAAACTCTACTGACTGCAGGCGTGTGTTGGGCATGTTGGGCAAAAATAGCCAAAACGCGTAAATGTCAGAATATATCTCGTTCCCGCTGCACAATCGTCTTAACGAATATGTGCATGTGATTTTGTCAACGAGTCTGCGGGTTTCTCATCCGCGAACAACGCCGCTGCAATTTCACTGGAAATTTGATTTCACCTTTCGCATTCCTTTGGCGACGTTGCTCGCTCGTCAAAAAGCGGCAGAAAAAGGTAAAACAAGAAAAGATGGTGGAAGAAAAATACGAGAACGTGAAGGATGACTGGAAAAAAGCACGAGCGAGTGATTCGAAAGCACCAGGGCGAAAAAAAAGATTATACGAGCGCAACAGTCCGCACTTATTCGCGACATATGAACGTCCGCTCTTACGCTTTGAAAAATTCTAGACCCGAGAACGGGTCTCGTCGGTACTGAGTCTCCAGCTTGATCGTAAGGTGGATGGCGGCGGTATCGCGGTGATTTTTTTACCGCAGCCGTCTGAATATGCAAATCATTTTACGGAGAGAAAACACTCGCGATAGCACGCTGGCCCATTAAACTTTGTGGGAACGTGAAACGCACGCCAGGGGGACTCCTGGGTCTTCCCAAAAGCATACGTGCTATTTCACATCGGGGGTGTTTGGTTGTATCTCCATATCATTTCATGCTCAGTTGAATTCATGCTCGCTGGTTCACAATGAAATCAACAGAAGAGAAACGGTTTAATTTTTTTTTTTATGTCCTGCAACGAAAATATGAAATATTAAATATTTGAGGGTAAAGTCTGATAATGAGCAAACAATGGCGTTGGCGTTGCTCGCAAATGCTTCTATTATTCGAGAGATAGAAAATTAGAAGATTATATTTAAACGTTTAATCGCTAATTTTGTTGCTAAGCCTATTTTCAGTACCTACTATTATTTAGCGAGAAAGATAAATTAAGGGGATGGCCGACTAATGAGATCCTAAAATCGGGGTTATTTTTTAAAATTCTTTTTGTCAGGGGTTGAGAGGAGGAAAAAAATCGTTTGGATTTTTTTGTACATATATGCTAACAATTATGTTTACCTAATTAAATAGAATATTTATAGTAATTTAAATAATTATGAAAAATCTTGAGAAGGGACTTTGAATGTCAGAGAATCAACGGATTTTTTCAAATAGTTTTTTATAATCTTATCTTATCATAATATAATCTTATCTTACCCCACATAAACAGCGAGCCATTGTAAATTGAATTGCAAAAAAAGTTCTCGCTGATTCAAAAACTTTTTTTTCGTCGATTCGAACAATCCGCGATGAGACGTCAATGTCTATACGCGAGTTGGAATAGTAAAGAAAAAAAAACTGAAAAAAGTGAGCTTACAATGATTGTACGAAGAAAACGTCGAAGCAAGCGTTTTTCCCGGACGAGAAAAGCGTCGACTCGGCGAGGACGACAAAAAGTTTCGAGTCGCGATGGCACGCGCGACTTGACACTTCTCCGCAAGAAAAAAAAAGCAAAAAATCAGAAAGAAATACTGTTATGCGAAAATCGAAGGTCCAGCAAGAAGAGCTGGAAAAAAACTCGACGTGCTTGTCGCGTTTTCTTTTTTGTTTGCTTTCTATTTTTACTTATTTATCGCGGGTATTTTAGACCGACGAACAAATCTGTTTTTCGCGTGCTCGTTGCAATATTCTTGTTTCATTGAATGGATAAAAGACGGCCAAGGGAGTCTTCAAAAACGGTTCATGTTAACAACTCCACGTGTAGGTGGGCGACCGCTCGAACGTGATTCGAATAAACTTTTCGTCGTGATTCGCCTCTCGATAAAAATATTCGAGCCAGCGAAATGTGAGCCCGACAGAAGTTCGAAACTTTCCCCTATCTCTTACACTCGGGAGGATCACGATTCTATATTTTTTTTTTGCTTCATTTTTTTTTAAAGGTAAACTAAGACTCTCTATCGCGTCATGCTAAAGCAATGACGCGTAGTTTCTGACGAAACACAACGGGCATTTTCAGAGAAAATTTACGCCGTGAATTCAAAGAGGATTCCAAGTTTTTTCTCTTCAGGTCGATTTCACTTTATTGCGACTTTGATAAAACGGAAAATCGAACATCGTCGGGTGGGTGAGTTTGTCTGGATTCTTATTGGACTTTTTAAAGTCTGAGGCGTTTCTTTCATTTCAGTTTGAAATTCGAACGGCGGTGATTTCAAGATTGTTAATTAAAAATATGTTCCTCCAGATATATTTTATTGGAAAATTATTTATCTCCGGAAATTTTGTTTGTCTTCATTTTTGTAAAGTCATCAAATTTTATATATTTTTTATTCCATATTGTTTTTATTTTCTCTCTATTTTTCTACAAAAGTCCTTCTGCTTTCTTTAATAATGAAAGTTGAGTCGATATTTTTAATTCCCTTTTACGGTTTAAATCATTCTTTAGCCCGAACAAACCCAAAAATAATAGACTACTTTTTTTTCAGTGTAATGAATTATTCCTAGATTTATTTCTCTGGAATAAAAATCAAAATAAAATTTCAAGTATCCAAATGGAAAGAAAAAAAATGATTGACATTCTTAAACATAATTCTTCGAAAATCCTATATCAATAAAATTAGGTTCTTTTTTTCTCTTCATTTTCGTAAATTCTACATTTTCGACATTTTTCTGCGTATTATTTTTGTTTTCCATGAATATTATCTTAAAAAAAAAACTTCCTTCTGCAAAGTAATTTTTTTATGCAAACGAAACGGAAAATAATGGATAATTATTTTCACTTTAAAACGAATGTTTACGTAAAGTTTTCACTGTCACGAAAATCAAAATAAAATTGCTACAACTAACAAAAAACAAAAAAGGAAATAGTTTAGAAGTGAAGCATATTGGGTCGTGGATGCAAAAATCGTTGAGTAATCGAAAAATAAATTTGGGGAAAAAGAGGTCAAGTTCAGGAAAATTTATCGACAGATGTTCCTTTTCGTCGGAGCTCTGTGTAGTGACGAAAAAAAAAAAAAATCAAACGGGTGCGGGTGTCGAAACAAAGCTCTCGATAGACAAAAGGTTGCACTTCCGTTGCATATCCTCACAAAATAAACGCTCTCCGGTCTTTCGCAGCCTCCATCCAGGATTCATCAACATCCATGCTGTCTTTCTCTCTCTCTTACCGAGTGGGAAAAGTACACTTTTTTTTTCCCAATCCGGTGCAGTTCCTCCATCACGGCTGATTGCAAAACTTTTTTCCATCGCAAGCTCTCCTTCGAAATTCCGTACATATCGAAAATGTACACGATCCCACAGTTGCAGAAGCTTGCTCGAAACTCGTAAAACAAATTCATGATATTTCGAAAACGAGTTCGCGAGTCTCGATTTTTTTATTTAACTAATGAAATTTCCTCGCCTTCTGTATAAACGTGAAAAAGTAAAATGAGTTTCTACTTATCATAAATAACATATGATATTTGATTTTACAAACGTTCCAACCCTTCGCAAAATTTCAAACTTTTATGGTAAAAAGTCTCTGGCTTCAAAAATAAAATATAGAACATTTCTCCCTTGCTTGACCAAACATACTATTTCATCATGCAGTCGCTCCTTCGCTGGAAAATGTAAAATTGAGATCGACGTAAAATTAAAATTGCCTAAAAAAGAAATAAATAATTCTAGGCCAATAATAATAATAATAATATGAATAACAAATCTCAACAGAAAATAATTCAATTTAAATAAATAAGTCTAACCTTAAAAAATAAATTAATTTAAAATCGAGTTTAAAAAACTCCCACCTATCATTTATTTCCTGAATAAATATAAATTAAAAAATAATAATAAACCTGGTACGAATGAGAAATAAGAATAAAACGTAAACACGGATAATAAATCTCAGTACGAAATAAATAAATTCAAATAAATTTGGGCTTGAAAGAAAAAAGCATTAAATAAACACCCCCTTCCCCTTCTCCTGAATAAATATAAACATAAATCTAAAAAATTGTTCCTCCTCTTAAATAAATGAAAACCTCGAATCGTAACGGTTCATCTTCTCCTGGAGGAGCACCCTGTTGAAAATCACCATTTATGGAATGTTATTTTTCTCGTTCTTTCAAAATGGTCACATAAATCGCAGACAGCTCTGGTGTCGATAATATTGGCGTAACTTCGAGAACTTTCCGTCGTAAACGAAACTTTAGCCATAGTCGATAAACTTTGATCGCGTTTGAATTCTGATTGTAAAACTGATCAATTTCATTGGGAAAACAATCGGGGCTCGTGAAAAATGACGAGGACGTTTCCATTCTATGAGGGCTTTTCGGTGATTGGCTGGAGACCCTTTTCCTCGCCGTATTCTTCGTCGTGCCACGACGAGCGAGAAAGTTAGATACCGGAGGTAAAGATTTTCCGCCCTTACTTCCGGGAGCTCGATGCTCATGCATACAAATACGATGGGACGAAAGTAGAATGGATGCAAGTTCGTCGGTGAATGACCGAATAAAAGAGTGCTATATTCACACGAATTCGTGCGGTCTAATAAAAACGAATACCGGAAGCTCCGACTCCGAAAATCCACAAGGGATTTTCGGCAAAAAAAGGCAATATCAGCCAACCCAAATACGATTTAAATGGTCGAGATAGTGAGATGAAGATAAAGAGAAAGGGTCTGAGAGAAACGAGGGGAACCCAAGAAAAAATATAAACATTTCAATTCTGCTGTACGATAAATAATTAAGATAACTATAAAAAACATAAGAAATAATTAATATTCATATCCATGCTTTATGCGCGGAATGAATTAAAATTAAAGTAAAAAATAAAAAATTAAAATGAGAATTAAATTAATCCTATAAATATAAATTGTTTTTTTTTGGTCTGTGCGATGTAAAAAAATACTGTTTGTTTTTCATAAATTTAAAGGTTTTTTTCGTTTTCATTATTTCAATAATAATAATTATTATTAAGCAATAAATTAATGTTGGTCAAAAACGTATTTTTACTAATTATCATTGCTTTTATTTTTATTAATGATGAAATTTAAATTCCTTCAATACACTTCCAAAATTTCAGGACGAAATTGACCTAAGTCACAAAAAGAAATTCGATCATTCGTTTTCACCTACCTATTTTTAGTCCTTTATAACAAAATGAAAATTATTATGCCTCAAAACGTACGAAGTAATTCATACTCAAATAATACTAATTATTTAATATAAATAATATTTCGAATTTTGATATATATGTAATATTAAAACACTTATATTATTATTATTATGTTATATTATTATTTTGGATTATATCGAATGAGTAAAACAATATTTTTGAATAATTAATATAATTGCATATTATACACATATAACTAAATAATTGTTCAGTTTCACTAATTATTATTATTTTTCATGAACTTATAAATACTTTTTTTTGTAATGTTTTGCTTTTTCCAATAGTCCAAAGGGTATCCCACTTTCTACAATCCCTAACCTCCCCCCATCCCTTTTTTGTTCCCACTAAAATAAAAAAAAACAAAAATATTTTGTTTATTTACTGTTGGTTTTTTTATTAGCTACCGAAATCTAATCATAAGTATGCAATTTAATACTCATCCCGATTCTAAACGAAATTTAAAAATCGATTATGCTTCTTCGCATGTTTATTTTCAGTCCTTGGGTTACGAACATTATACGCCGAAAAGAATTTCACAATTTCCTCGTATCACGGGAACGATAAAGGATTTCGTCGCTTTCAATTTTCCCGGTGAATTGATCGGGTGCTTCCCCCAGCCCTGCACACCACCAACAACAAATACAATAATAATTGAGTACGGGGAAGCTCCACGGGGGAGATGCACAAATTGCATTACACCGTATATAACGCGAGAACGATATATACATATACACCTGTGGGAATTTCGGAACTCGCTCATTTACCGAGGTGTAATAACACTCGCTATTATAATCCACACTTCCATTATACAATATCCAAGCAACATTAATCAAAAATTTGAAAACTTAATTAATATTTGGTGTGGTTAAAACGGGTATTCGCGTTCCCCAATTTGATAATTTCCCAAGTGTCGAGAGTAAAAAGTGACAAAAACAAAAATTTCACTAAAAATAATACCGTTTCCGGTTTTTCATTCCGATTTCTCTCGTTTTTGGATATGTTACTCTTCTTCGAAATCTGAGGGACACGTATTTTTTTTTATCGGTGAAAAAAAAGTTTTCAAGGATTAAATTGACCCTGAAAGTTGTGCACTTCCCGAGGGATTTATGCAAAACTACAAAAGGGGATCCAAAAATCAACTAAATCGGATGGAGACATCGGAGACGTTTTCCTTGCCGGGGGGGAATTCCATCATTGAATTTCTTCAAATAGAAGAAAACTCAAATAAAAAAGACTAGATTTTAATTATTGAAGTCAATGTATAAGGGATTCGAGAAACTTGTTTTTTCTCAAAATGCAAAGTCTCTTTTGTTGGGAAACGAAAATATTTCTGTATTCTTAAAAAAAAATAAACCATATTTATAAAAATCAAAATATTTCTTTTAAAAAAGTGCAGTTTTGTATTTACCTATTTTTTTGCAAAAAAAAAAAACAAAACGCTTCCGTTTATGTTCTTTCGAAGCACATAAAATTGTAATTATTAGGGAGCACGAAAAACTACTTTTTCTTCGCAATCACAAACATTTTTGTATTATTGAAAAACGGAAAAAATGTTTGTCCTTGTTTTTCTGGGGTACAAAACGTTTTCCCAAAACGGAATACGTCAACTCGAAGCAGCCAGATACTTGGAAATTGGAAATGGCAATCTTCGAATAATATACTCGTTCGTTCCTCCCCGATCGATCGATCATCGGAGAATCCTTCGAAGTGAAGGTCTTCGATACTGATAGAGGTTCCATTCTGGCTGCGTAACGTTTCATCAAGCTTGGCTATTGTACGACAAGCCTCTTAGAAGCCTCCACCACCCGATATCCAACCTCCGACTACCCTATATCTTACCGGGTGGGATCGATTTGGGCGTGCATCCGCCATGTCTTGATTCGCTCGTCGAAGCTGTTTCCCGTCTGTTGGATCTTACAATGGATATGCCACGACGCTCATTGCTGCATACGATTTTGCCTGGGTACCCTTGTGATCGTAGACGTCAGAATTCGCGACACCCGTCACGTTCCGTCAACTATTTTGATAAACGAGGGTGGCGCAGCCACTTCTGCTCGCAACGAGTCAATGACGCACGTTTGACGTCGATTGGGTTTCCAATTACATCGGGTAACTGACCTCCAAATGGTACCATCACTGAATATGGCATTTAGCAACGAGGAACAATTACGGTATAATTACTACCCTTATTTAGAGCTCCTGAATCATTTTCCAAAAAATATGGTACGAGAAAGTTCTCAATGAGCCAACAGATGAGTAGAACGAGAAAAACACAAATTGTTTGACTCCATTTATTCTGGCATGGGCTTCTCGAACAATGGAACATGCTTATCAAACGAGACAATTTCCAAACAGAATCGAGCCTCGAAATAGCTCTTGGAGAGCCCTCAGGGTGAATGGTTTTTAGTAGAAAGGAACGAATGTGTAGAGGAAATATTTAAATAATTATTGCTATTATTAGAATAATTGGAGAAAAAGTTGGTAGTATTTGAAAAATTGAAAAACGAATTTATACGTTTGTAACAAAAATGTGCATATAGCAGAATGGAGATTTTTTAATTTTTACTATGAAACTTGGTCGAAAAACGTTTTTTGCATCCTGCTATCAAGAAGAAAATTATTACGAGTGGAATGTGAAAGAATCGAATTTAATTTTGAGGGAAAAAGTTTTATTTTCGATTTTTTAATAATTTTTATTTTTCATAATTTTCGATTTCTTTTTAATTTTCGTTTTTTTTTTTATACTTTTTCGCAACAAGCACACGATTTGGCCTCGTTCCTTTTTATTTCTCGAAATGTTGAACCCAAAAAAAGCGACGATTCACCAAAAATAGTCTTTTTCGTTGTGACTAATTCGGGGAAGTGGTTATTTGACATTCCGGTGCTTCGACGTTTTTAGAAAAGCGAGTAATTTCGAGCTTTCCGTTTTTTTTTGTTTGTTTTTTCTTTTTGTTTCCTCGCACTCCTTTCAGAGCTCTTGTCCGGTCGGAAATGCTGGGCGATTACGAGTGGAATCGAGTTCTCGCCGAGTGCTCGTAAATTCGATGTGACAAAACAAAATCGAGGACGCATCGGGCTTCTCTTCGTTAAAAAAAAAAAAAAAAAACGACGCAATGCAGCGCTAAAAAGCGTTCGCTGAGCGATGCCGTGAACTCGATCTTTCTGAATAACGATCGATCGAGAGACAACGGCTTATCAGCCGATGATAAGCGAGCTTTTTTCGCTCGAGGTCATTCTTGATGTTCCGGTATAAAACAAATTGGAAAAAAACGAGAGTAGAGCATGGAAAAAGGAAACTCGAGGCGAAAGTTTTTTTCTGTGTTTTTTATTTGTTGTTTTATACATGGTTTGTTTTTTCCATTTTTTTTATTCATATATTGAAACTTTTCTATTTTTATATTTTCTCATTCGCCTTTTTTTGTACTCTTTGTGTTATGATAAATACCAAAAGATTAAAATCGATGACACGAGCAGTAACTAAAGAAAATCACTATAACTACACGGCAATACTTAATTCTATTTATTTTATTACTTTTCTTTCTTTTAATATTGCTTTTCGGAAATATTTATTCATACTATTATTATGTATTTTATTTTAATTTTACTTTAGGATTTAAAAAGTTCATAGAGCAATAATAATATTGTTTATTTAAAGATGAGTCTTTATTACAAAACAAAATAATTAAAAGTAAAATTATTAAAATGATTGAAATATGATAAATAAAATTGTGATTTATTCCCAATACGATTACCGATCGATTTCCAATGTATCGATTTATTACAAAATTTGATTTCTCATGAAATACGCGTTTAAAAATATTTGCAAAATTTTTACAAGAAGCGAATCGAAACTCTCAAGTAATACATTTTTTTCATTACTTTTTTGACGCCGGTAAGTGTCAGACCAGCGGTGAGATAACACGAATTTACGCGTGTCGTTATTTAAAAAAAAAGATTCCGTCATATCGTCCTTTCTTTTTTACTTTTTTTCCTGTAATAAAGCAATAAAAAAAGGTAGGAGACGCAGTGAAAAAAGATTTAACGAAAGCAAGCGAGTGTCCCGGGGGTGAAAAGAGATCGAGAGCATATGACCTCTGTGTTCGTGCTCGAGGTTCAACCACGGAAGAGAGGTAAAAAAATAAAAGAAACGCAGCTATCTATGTTGGCATGCGGAAACCCTCGTAAATTTCGTGAAAAAAAAATGAACGCAGAGGAACCATAAATGTTCAGATCCTTGGCCTGATATCCCGTACAATACACAGCCGAGCAAAAGATTCTTCGCCATATTTCTAAAATGAATAGACACTTTATGTTCAGCATGAGAATATTTTTTATCCATTTCATATCGCCTTTAACGATGTACATTTTATTATCGAAATGTTGCGTATCGTATGTTTCACTTTTACGGAATTTGAAAGAATTTTTAAAGAATTTTAATTTTAAATGACATACACAAATAAAAAATTTGAATATCAGCATGCAAATATTTTTTATAAAAAATTTTCATTTCTAGATGTTTAAAGAAAAAATATTAATATTTTTAATATTGAGGAACTAAAATTTCAACAAATTGAAATATCGACCAAATTCATTATATTCAATATTCTTATATCTGAAAATAAAAAATATTGATATTTTCAATTTAAATATTTAGAAATAAAAATTTCAAAGGAAAAATGTGTACATTAAGGAATATTCAAAATTTTACTAGAATACCTAGAAAAATTGACGAAGATAGTTGAACTTTAAAAAAAAAATGTACAAAATTTAAATCCTTAGAAAAATTCGAAGGATGATTGGAAATATTGGAAAAAAATCGAGAAAAAAAGTCGGAAGACCTCGCCGAATTTTTTCAATTACAAACACTGAAAAAAGAAGGGAAAAAACCGAGAAAACAAATAAAACATCGTGACGTGATAGCTGGAGAACGAGAAAGAGATTTTTGAGGACAGAAGTGTGCAGCGATGGTGTGCAAGCTTCAATTTAATTTCACAGAGGTGTCGATCGGAACTCCTGTTCATAGATGTCGTTGTCGTCTTCGGTGTCGTTCTCGCCTGTTGTTGGGACCCAGCTGGTACGATTTCATTGAAACTGTAACGTTGTTTTGTTCTCGGGCAGCATCGACCACGCAAAAGGGATTGGCAATTTACAGCAGGAACAAATTTTAGGCCACGGACGTTTCACTATCACCCGAACTATCCGAGCCACCCGACTTCTATCGATCCCCTCATGACATTTCATCGAACCTAGTGAAACGTATATTTACCCAAAAATTGGTAAAATCAAAATCGAAACCCTCGTAAAAATTGGTAAAATAAAAATAAAAATGTTCGAAAGTTGCCCATCTGGTCGATGCAAGAATTTTTTTTTTATGTTCTTTTATTAAATAATATCGAGCTATGAATTCTCTTTATTATCGGACAAATCGAATTTTTATTAATTTTATCAATGAGTTATTTAAATATATTTATTTATTCATTTTATTAATTCATTGCATTTAATTTTTATTTATTAATTTGATTAATGCTTTACATTCATATTTAATCTACTAATTTAATTCGTTATTGCTCTCATTATTTTAATGTAATATTCTATTTATAATATTTATTTCCTCGTTATAAGAAAAATCTCATTTTTATTATTTTTATTAATAAATTGTATTAATATTTTTATCTACTAATTTTGTTAGAACTATATACGTATAAGATACCCCAGCAAACAAGTTTTGAGATCTTTCTGGGTTGAACGTGCAGCTCTAGTGAAAATCCATCGTTAAAAAAAGATATGAAGAATAATATCATAAAAGCCCATAGGAGTATGATATGCAAGAATGCAACTAAACCTTGGAATAAATCCACCATAAAAGTTGGTAACATTAAGAAAAAAAATCTATATGTAAACCCATGATATGTATGCCAATTCATATCCTTCTCATTCACAAAAACCGAAAACTCTTTTATTCTCAGAAATTTTTATCTGATTTTCATAAAAACGTTGTTTTAATGAAAAAAAGCAAAAAATTTGATTCGTCAATGTATAGTTTTCCTCCATATATATTTAAAAGAAAAGTCGGCATGAAACTTCTATTTTTCATTACCAAAGAAATAACTATTAATTTAGCAACAATATTACAGACAAATTTTATTAAATGCAATTTTTATAAAAGTCAAAAACATTTTCCCAATTTTTCGGTTGAATTAACAAACGCAAAGATTAAAGATGGCTGTTAGTGTATCGACGCATTGCACTGCTGCTACTGAAATCAAGAATTTGAGTTTACGAGTATCGTCACCTGTTACAAAATCCAAGCTAAAATCTGAAGCACCTTGTAAATATATCGATGTGTTCTCAATGCGTGATACATGAAGATTACACGAATCCATACAACTTATATTTGCAACCTATCAGTGTTCAAGCTCGAGTGTATCCCATAAACAAATCTATTCCACTCGACAAGCTCGTGAATCTTCGAGATCCTCGTTAATCGAATCATCTCTTCTCTCAATCATAGTCTGTAATAACTTGATACAAGATATCGTATGCACGATATACGATAATGCTATTAAACATTTATTTTCCTGGCTTCGAATACCCTATAGAAAAAAAAGCTATGGCACCGTGAGAGAGTCGAAATAGGTCATACAGAAATCGATTTGTAGAAGATAGAGATAGCTAGACAACCAGACAGATGGAAAGAGAAACAGAAATAGATTCATGGATAGAAGTGGTGCTAACGTTTAATTAATTAGTTAATTATTCAACTAATTAATTTGTCCGCTCCCAACATCTGTTAATGGATCGATCTCTGTTGATTATTTAATTAATAAATTAATGAAGTAATTAGTGAAATTTGATTAGTTCATGAATTAATCAACAAATTAATTTATCTCTCCTGCAAATCTGTTGACGAATTGATCCCTATGAATTACTTTATTAGGTAATTCATTCATCTAAAAAATGTATTACTCTACCTCTTGTTACTGCCCCTCATATATTAATAAATAAATCTTTATTATTTCCTTAATTTCTTACGGAACTTTTGATTCGTAATTGTTAGAAAATCGACTTTCAATTATAAAACGATAGAGTTAAAATCAACTCCTAAAAAGGACGGAAAATTCACAGAGGCTTAGTAGGGCAAGCTTAAAAAATTAACTATTTTAATTATCAAGCGTTAATGAAGGTAACTGGTTGATAATAATAAGTAAAATAATAAACTACTTATTTTCAATAAATGATGTATTATTCATAAATCAAACTGGTCCATTTATTCATTTTTTTACTTTTTAGCTTTTATTAAAAATCTGTTTTTTAATTTTTATTTTACCAATTGGAAATTCGAATCGACATTGTCAGCCCGGGATGTTGAAGTTTTCCTGTGCCATCAAGCACGACAAAAAAAAACATTTACTCTAAAACTTTAAAAAAAAAAGTCCTTTTCCCTGGAGGCAGCAAATTTATCAGCACTCCTGTAATCTTTTCATCCTCAGACGTCTCTTCCACGGTGAAAATCTTTGGCCGCTTCGAAAGTCCAATTCGTTGTACAATTCGCATTACTCCGTCGAAAAGCATTTCCATTCAGAAGCAATTTAGTTCGGCACTTTATTCGCGGCTTTGAGAGAGCTTTACGTCGACCCTTATGTACAGGTGTCTTTCAACCGAACTTTTCCACTTTCCTTCCAGCGACATTTATGGAAACCTTGAACAGCTATCGTTTTAAGGTTGCCTTCAAATACATTAGAACCTTTCGTACCAACCGACATTCCATGAACGGATTGAACATCGTCCATCCACGTGTCCACAACCAATGTCATGCAAATACATGAAATTGTTGGGTCCTGGCTTGCGACTTACCTCAAAGCCGAGACATTTTCATTTTTGGAAAATACACACCCCACAAGAAAAACTCCAGAGAAACGTCTTCAGCGCCTGAAAGAGTGAAGCGTCTGAAGGAAATCCATTTCTCGAGGCTCGCGAAATGTGAGAGCAAAGTTGGAGCATTGCCTTCTGGGTGGAAAAGCACTACAGGGTGACCTTATAAGTTACGACCAACAGAGATCATTTCTCAAATGAACCCAAAAGAGTTCGTGTCAACCCAAACATTCGAAAATCTTTATTTTCGTTTTGAGGTTTCACTGGATGAACCGATGAAAAAAAAGTTGGTAAAAAATTGGAAAAACGTTGATAAACGTATCCAGATCGTGTCATACGTGTTTAGCATTAAAAATAGATCATTTAGTAATGAACTAAAAATTTGATTAATTAAAATGGAAAAAAGTTCTTAATTTAAAAAGATTTTACTTAATAATGAATTAAAACTTGGAAAATTTTTAATTAAACAGGAAAAATTATCGACTCTCAATAAAGATTGAAGACAAATTCGATAATATGCCACAAATATCTTTATTGATTTCAGAGTGACCAAAAAAGACTTAGGTAAGTTATTTGATCGAATTCGAAGAGCTGATACAATGATGAAAAATTCATTTTTGTTCGAGTCGTAGATTTGGCGTTCTCGAAGTCATCAATGGATTTTTAAATTCGAAAATATTTTTTTTTTATTACGACCTCGTAGCGAATATTAATACGACCTCAATGACCTTTGATATCTTGGTCTCGAAACGATTTTGCACAAGAATATTTCTGTGAAAAATCCTTGCTAGATGATATAACAGATCACTGGATTCGTCGGAAAATATTTTGACGAAGAATCTTTTCAAGGTCACGATATCCTAGCTCGTTGAATTCATGTCTATATTAAGCTAAAACGTTTAACTGAACATCAAACATATTTTTTATTAAAAAAAACTATTTATTGCTTCGAGAACGCAAAAACTATGACCTTGACGAAATAATTATTCACGGCTGCATCCGCCCTTCAAAATCAATCAAATGACCTCTGGACATATTTTTTGACACTCTAAATGCAACAGTGAAAATTTGTCGTTATAAACGGTCCACCCTATATTTGAAATAATTCGTATACCTAAGGCATCGCAAATGGATAAGCTGCAAAGAATTAAAGCCCTGAGGATCTTACAAAACGAATACTGGAGAAGAACTATACAAGAGATGGTCAGGGAATATCAGAAGGGAGAAATTCTGGTGAGTCTTGAAGAGGAATGATGGTGCGGTCCACCACTGAAACCACTGAATCACCAGAGATACCGATACCCAAGTTGGTCGATCGATCGAAGAATTTTGGGGATGCCTCGCGCTTAGACATCATCTGTGGTCGATGAAGACACGAAACAAAGCCACTTCGACCATCCGTAACTATTCTATGGTCAGAGGAGAATTTGGGAACGGGAATAGAATGTGGAGGCTCCTTTTGAATGGAAATCCAATTAATAAAAAAAACACTGATACGAAGGAATTAATTGGACGGAGGTTACAACAAATAGAGGGACAGTACAAGTCTTTTTGAGGCTATTACGGATGATAAAAGTGGAAGGATTTTTTACCTGTAAAAAAACGTATGTTCCAAGTTCGAATTTGAATGAACATTTTTTTTAATTTTCAAAATTGCTCTCGTCGAAATAGTATTTAAAACATTCATAATAAATATTCAAAATTTTGACAAGTATTGGTAATTTTTTGATATTAAAACGATAGTGAAACAATCAACAAAATCATCTTCCTACTGGCCATGTTCTTTAAGATACGATCTCACTGGAAATAGTTCTCGTCAAGAAATTTGATTTCTACAATTGTGTCCCGAAAGTCATAAAATAAAAAATAAAAATAATATACAATAATCTCCTTACTATAAATCATAACTATGAGAGAGATTTATTGAAATAATTAATGAAATTATATTTTATATAATGAGTAATAATCAAGTAGCTCTGTGAAATAAAATTGCCATGTTGGCTCATAAATAATATACTGTTTATAATACATATAAAACTATATATATTTTGTATAAAAATTATAAAAATGTTTATAATTTTTATAAAAAGCCCAAATAACATAATCTACACACACAGATAATTGATGATAATGGATAGGTACTGTAGAAAAAGTTTCAGCAAACCCTTTACGTTGTAACTTTTATACAAAATATTTTTTTTTGTTTTTCGTCAATGGATTAAAAAAAAAAGGTTTTTAAAAACTCGTGTTGGAAATCACAGAGGGCTTTGTGATTTCAGAGGCCCCTTTCTTCGCCCCATAGATATAAAACCAGAAATTAATTAATTGATGTGGCAAAGTTGATGAGAACTGTGCTGAGCCTCCCAGCCTGCTCGCACAGGAAGCTTTGTACTGAAAAAAAAAGCTGACGTCACGATATGGCATCAAGAATTTTTAATTCGCAGCGTAAAGTTCAAACGTGCAGCACAAAAGAAGACAAAAATGGGTCGAGATGTTTGCGAGTGTGATGTACATTGGGAAATATCTTTTTAAATCGCTCGTTTCTCTTTGTTTCGTCGCGTACCATGCAATTATGATGACTGTTCAAAGTCTCTGCGTACTTCCGAATAAGCTGAATTTCCTCTAATGAAATCTACTGCTTTTCGTTCGAACCAAAAATTATGGAGAACATTTCTGTTTTAAACTTAAAACTTGATTAACTGATAAATAAAAAAGGTTTTTTTATTTGATAAATAAAAACTGATAAATAAAAAAGGTTTTTTAATTTACAAGTTAAATTTATTATAACAGTTAAGATATCAGTTTTCAATTGAAAATTTGCTTATCGTTTTTGGCAAAACTTTTCATTTTTTTAATTTCCCTCAAATGCAAATCCGTGATTGAATGGGCTTATAGTTTATGGAGTTACGAAAAGTCCTCTATATTTTATGAAGTCTCATCTTCTACACGAAGCACTTCAGTTTGAATTTCGAATAAAAATATGGGAAATATTCGGAAGTGCAACTTCCGCTAAAAAGCGGGAAACCAAACAAACGAACCCAAACAAACAAAACCAAAAAAACAAATCAAAACAAACACAAAAAATTGACTCAATTCTAACAGAAGTTACACTTTCGAATATTTACCAAAAATATTTTCAAAAATAAAAGAACTTTCGTTGCCACTCCGAAATTTCAAAGTCCACAAAACACGAACGAAAATCAAGCTTTTAACCACACTCTCGAAATCTCAATTGGAGTAAGAAAATATATATTATTGAAATATTTATTATTAAAATATTTATTATTTAAATATTTACTATTCAAACACTTATTATTAAAATTATTATTATTTAAATATTCGTTCGAATCCCGATCACCGGTTTCATCCCCCGAAAACACTGGGTTAAAAAACAATTTTAACTGAATTTTCAATTTACATCTCCCCCAGTTCCCGGATCGAGTCCTTTTAGCGAGTTTCGCAAGCTCCCCTACTTCGAACGTCATTCGAATTTCAACGTCAAGAGAAATCCGTTCTTTGACGGATATCACGTTATTATCGAGGAATAAGGAGAAAGAATACGAAGAAGAAAAAAAGGAAGAATGATAACAACGAGTCAATGCCATCACCATCATCCCCCACCCTCTGTCATCCCCCACTGTCAGAAAATAACAAAATGAAAGCATCGATAGCAAAGTATCTGCTCCACTGGTGAATGGGAAAAGTCAAGTCGATCCAACGGTTGTGGGAGTCTTCAAAGACGAGCGGGGTAGGGGTAACGGAGGGGGGAGGAGGTACAGGAGGGCTTCAAAGAGAAATCGCTACTTCTTCTTTCGCCAACTGACACCGTATCTCTCGTGCGTCTCGTTCGGTGAATCCTCACATCTTTAAATCCGTGGGGGGTCCCCTCCCCCTCCCCCGCAACAAGGAAATGTTTCAAAGCTTTTCCGAGACGACGAGAAAAAAAAAAGCGTATCGATTCTTCGCCTCGAAAGCTCGCTCCCATGAGCCTTTGCTTTTCTTGTTATCAATTTTTTTTTTTTGCTCCTTTTTCGCAACCAGCGAGTTTCGTTCTCTCATTTTGAGAGTGGAAATCCTTTTCGACGAGGAAACTCGACGTTTTCGCCGCTCGAATTTCCAGTCGTCCGTTCGTCTTTTTTCTCGACATTTTCTTTGTCCAAAGGTGTTTCCGGCGAATTCTGTACTCTTCGAGACCGCAAGGTGCGTGCGAAAAAATGTTGACTTTGTATTCGCTCCAAAAGTTCTTGATACTGGCACGAGTAACGAAATACCGATAATGAATAATAATTAAAAAATACAATAATAATATTTAATTATTATTCATATACAGTTATAATAATTACGAAATTACTGTTAGTTGTTATTATATGAAATTATTATTATTAATATAATAATAATCATGAATTTATTATTATACTAATAATGATTAAATAATTATTATGTGTCGCTAAGTCTGCGCTTGGGGCGGTTTCGGATTTGCCGCCCAGTCGCGTTATTTGTCGTGAAATGTTTCTCTTCGACATTTCATGGCGAAATGCGACTAGATGCGGATCCTGGAAGCTTGAAAAATGGGAGATAAACAAGGATGCGTAATAATATGATAAGAAAAGTTGTAATGAATAAAATAAAAAAATATTATTATCCTTATTATTACTATTCTTATTTATAAATAAGAATAATTATTAATGAAATTATTATTTAAATCAATTGAGTGTAATAACGACAACAATAAGAACAATATATATATATAGCAATAATAATAATAATATAAGGCTACAATATAATAATAATGTTAATTTACGAATATTTATTTTTTACTGGCACTTTTATTTACCTGGATAGAATTTTGTAATGGCTCGAGAACAGCTCAATAAATGTCGACGAATCTTTTGCAGCTGCCCACCTCCGTGTATGCATATTCATTTAGACCATTGATCATTCCGCTACCTCATTGCGATGGCAATGAGCAAACGTATAAACAAACACGACGTGGATATTGACCAAATAATCGACAAAGACGAACGAATTAGTAAATAAATGAAGTTACAAATGAACAAACAAACAAGTACGTATTTATTTTGGAGCTTCGTGGCAATTTCACATTTTTACTATCTTTACGGATCATTATCAAGCACCTGCAAAATCGTCGATGAAAGTAAACAAAAAACGTTTTTTAATTGATCGTTTGTGAAAATTCTGTAGAGCTGTTTAATAATTATGAATTCTCATTTGCCAAGGAATTTCTGCATTATGCTCGTACATAATTCGTTTTATTTTTAGTACAATATAGGACAGGATCTTTTCCGTTTTTTTATGGCGTGATTGACGTGTCGTAAAACTTTTGAATGGCAGTGTATACTTTCGTATATTTCCGTCAGGATGTTGAATTGGACGCAGGCACTTCCGGTGGAAACTTCTTCGATTTCTAGCTCCGTTCTGCAATTTCCTCCTCCTCCCCCCCCCCCCCCCCCCCCGACCCTCCTTCTCACTCTTTCTTCTATTGGATCAATTCTGTATAACGCTCTAACGCAATTACAAGACATTGCATTGAGATGAACTGGGATCTTTAATAGTTCCTCTCTTGATACTACTCGTCACTAAACATCCGGCAATCCGATAAGTTTGATCTCTTGCCCTCTTTGGCGTTTTATTGCTCCGGTGGCATTTTATTTTTTCACTATTCTATCAAATCCTTTCAATTTATAATTAAAAAATATATATATATAAAAAAAATTGTATCTGGTGATTTTTGCCATTACTTTGTATGTACTATTGTGATTATGACGCAAGAACATCCTTAAATAGGGTATTGTATAAATCCCTATAATGAAAAAATAATACCAAACTTCGTTTGTATCAAAGTTAAAAAAAACACGCTCTAAAGTAATTTGTAGAATTCTTGTTACACATGTATGTATTTTAATATTATACATAAATAAATATTGTTAAAGTGGTAAACATAAATTAACCTTCTTCTGACACATTGCTTTGCTTACTCAAAATTGAATTTTCAAAGTTAAAGTAAAGTCGTTTTCGTGCAATTTAATATAAAAAAAAAAACATTATTCTTGGAACTAAATTTCTTTACTTTAAAAAACGTCATATTTTTTCTGAGTACATTTATCTGCGATCTTTCATTTGTAATATTTTTCGAAACTTTATCAATAACTGTAGCGAGTATCGAGCACACAGATAATAAATGATGACGTATCATGGGACTGCATTATTTATCGGAGAGGAAGCAATTTCACATAATCCTAAAGAGATAGGTATTGTTATATATATATAGTCAATTTGGTATATACGTATACCAAGTTAAAACGAATTGTATACCAGGAAAGACATCAAAGGTATTGAAAGATTATCCTGTTATTCCTCAATGTTCAACGTTGCAAAAAGTCTCACGTTTTTTAAATCACGTTTGGAGAAATTCTAGAAAGTTTGTTCGGGTTTGTTTGTTTGGGTTCAACAAACAAACAATAACATCAAAATCAGCAATTTTCTGGAATAATATTATGAGAATCGTTGTGAAAATAGCTTGCTGGACTAATTCATAAATGAATTATCCAAGAATTCTTCACTGCATAATTTTT
Source organism: Ophioninae sp. A BG-2022a (assembly GCA_030523105.1). Taxonomy (NCBI): domain Eukaryota; kingdom Metazoa; phylum Arthropoda; class Insecta; order Hymenoptera; family Ichneumonidae; species Ophioninae sp. A BG-2022a. The sequence continues at coordinate 1,986 of JAPYZI010002407.1, read as the reverse complement.
CATAATTGTCATCTATAGTAAATACACGATTTTTAATACCTTTATCATTTTATCATAGAAAAAAAAACCACCATGTCTTTCTTCATTTTTTAATACCAGTTAATAATTTTTTTAGTTCTTTCCTTTGAGCCAATCTGTTGAGAAATAAAAATGTTTCATCGTGATTCCATTCACCATTGTTACTTGTACACCTGTGTAACAAAAGTTCTGGATTTCAATCGTATTCGAAACTCGCATTATCGATCATTCTGTCAAACATTCGTAGATGCATTTTCCACCGTTTCTTCAGTCTGTCCTTTCGTCCTTCACAATGCCTGAATCACCATAATAATACGTATCGAAGTATACGGCCTCGAAGTTTCGATTGATAAGGCTGAATGTAAAGTCATCTAGACAGATCCAATACGATAGCTTCTTGGGTGATGGACATCCGGTTTTCCCGATAGAAACGTGAATCCCAGATTTTTCTTACTTCCACTTGATAATCATTTATTTTTGGCCGTCACCCGGTCTCTCGGAGCAGCGAAAGAAATTTTCTTATCGAAGATTTACGATCGAATTGAAAAGAAAGGCAAACTTTTGGGCGTATGTAACTTTCGGTTAGGGTTTGACATTTTCAGGATCTTTTTTCGTACAGCTGTTGAAAGTTCTAGGAATCTCTCCGCGACCTTTGGATCGAGATGGGATTTCTAAAATATTCCTAAAACCCAAACAAACCCAAACCTGGTATTAACATTCTTCCGGTAAAAAAAAATGAATTAATTATGAAAAACAATTAAATTAAATTAACTATATAAAAAAAAAAGCTATTAAAAGTTTTAGGAAACCCTTCTCGCTTTTTACCTCATACTACACCACTTCCGGTTTTCGCAAAAAATTAAATAAATTAAGAAAAAAAACAAAATCAAATTAACTGTACAAAAAAATTAAATTAACTTTACGAAAAAAGTTAAATAAAATTAAATTTACGAAAAAAAAATTAATTGACATTTATTTCCTGGATTCTTTTCAGGTATCCTTTTTCTCGACGAGTCCGGAACTTTCCAACAAAATGCGATTCGAATATTTCACCCGTACGATACCGAGTGATCACTACCAGGTCAAAGCAATGGTGGATATCGTCCTCGGCATGAAATGGAGCTACGTCTCAATCATCTATGAGGAGAGTAATTACGGCGAAAAGGTGAGTTGAATCAAACAGTATTTAAAGCTCGTTTAACCCCGTGATATCCGATATTCCATGACCTCATTTAACCCAACAATAAAGTGACAGAAAAAAAGATTTTTGTTTGGGAGTCCGACCGTATTCACCATATGTTTTTGAGGTCGCTGAAACCGAATTTGAAGTCCATTTAAGGGAATGACGAACAGGCTGAGATCGTCAGAGGATCACTCTGCGAATGAGTCGTACAATTTCATGATTAATTGAAATAAACGTTTGCCATTTTTTTATTTCTGCCAAGATTTATATTCGACAGGTTTCTCCAAGGATCGATTCTTTTTTAGTAAATACGATTCCAAGTCTTACTCGATAGAATAGCGATAATAATGGATCATATACTATATCGACTGTAGTGAAAACGACCGATCGTCAATCGCTGTGGTTGCTACAAACCAATTTTTTTTTATTTTTGGGGAAGACGAGATTTTTTCACTAAATCGTGGATAACTTCTTTTTCTTTGGGATTCGGCACTCCACTTTGCGCTCAATCTCTTTATTATGATTTTCTCTTCAAAATGCTTTTTTAATAATTAAAATCCAATGATTTTTCGATTTTTGGCAGAATTTCAAAGTGGGACCATCGATTTTTGCAAATTTTTCCATACATAGCCCTTTGCCTCTTTTTTCGCCATTTTTCAAGTGGTCTTTCCGGGGAAACTATGAGGGATATCGATACGAATCCAACGCCATTATTTAAGTTAGGCAAAAACCTTTTCCAAACCCTCCCAATGAATGTCCATAGCATATCAGGAGCTCACCCTACG
>JAPYZI010002406.1:0-23700 GCA_030523105.1 Ophioninae sp. A BG-2022a | reverse complement strand
TTTTCGGGCCTGCGAGCACCAGCGGTTTGTTTACCTCCCGAATAATCTCACTCCTCCAAAGAGGCTCAATTGAAATTTTTCACAGTTTTTTACATCCCCTTGAAGCCCAATTTTTTTTTCGTGTATACAGCGGACGAAAAAAAAAAGGAAGGAAGAAAACGAAAGTACCCCCGAGGATAATCTCTCACTTCTTCGCCTCGCTGTGTTTACCGTGAAGATCTTTTTTTTTTCGCTCCTCTTCTTCCAACCCTCCCATTTTTCGTTTCACCCTGCCCCTCTCGCTTTGGGTTTTCGGAGTGGCCCCGAGCCTTAATCGAGGCCGTTTGTTACCGAGCTTTCTTCGTACACGTTTCTTTCTTCATATTTATTTTTTTATTATTTTCTTTTTTTTTATTTATTTTCTTTTTTTACGAGGAACATAAATGCAATAACGGGAGAGAAGCGGAATTTCCTAGTCGTAATTTTTGCGGATTTTTATTACCCGAAAGGAAAAAAAAAGAATAAGAAAACAAACGTTGAGCCTCGTATGGAAAGAGCCAGGAGGAGAGGAATACGTAATTCGTTATGGCATGCGAAAGGGGTAGAGAAAAGGCCGAGGAGGAATGGGGGATGATTCTATGGCTGGATGGATAGAGAGAGAGACCATTATTCGGGAAAAGGAATTGCCAGGACGGCGGGACTATAATACGAGAGTCTCGCGCCTTGAAACGAACGACCCTGGTCTGCTCCAACTCTTTCCGTTTCTACTCTTCGTCCACTCTTTCCTTTCTGTCTCTCTCTCTCTCTCTTTCTTTTTTATTTTGATTTTTGGTTATTATTTATTGTAAACCATATTATCATACTTTTTATCTACTTTACACTGTATCGAAGCCGTATTTGCATCATATTTTTATTCTATTTTATTTTTTGTTTTTTTTTTTCTGGATTCTTGTATTATTTTTATTATCCATAATTATTTTTTTAATGATTATTATTGTTTACGATTAGTTTTAAGAATGTTATTATTATTGTTATTTATATTTGATTAATTTTCTATTGTGATTGTTATTATTGTGCAAACTTTAAATTTTTTATTATTAGATTTTTATTTTGTTACGTTACTGTATTATTATAATTATTGCCCAGAAGTGAACAATGAGTTTGGGCTCTACATGATCGTCGTTTGATGGCTGTCTCTTCTTTTCGTCGTTTCGTGATTGCTTACTTTCAAGGTTAGGTCGGTTACCAATATTTAGTGGAGTATTCGTTGTTTGTACTTTTCGGTGTGGACGCAGACATCGAAAATACATTTGGTTTTCACTTCCGAGTATGGTTTGGGTTTGTTTGGGTTTGTTCGAGTTTTCGTCTGTCCCTTGCGTTTGTTTGGGTTTGATTGGGATACTTTAGGTATTTTCTAGGTTTGTTTGGGTTTGGTTGGGTTTAATTGAGCTCCTTTGGGATTTTCTAGGTTTGTTTGGGTTTGTTTGAATTTGTTCGGGTTTAATTGAGCTAATTTGGAGTTTTCAACGTTTGTTTGGGTTTGTTTGGGTTTAATTGAGCGAGTTTGGAGTTTTCAACGTTTGTTTGGGTTTTTTTGAGTTTGCTCGGGTTTTCTTGAATTTTTTTGCGTATGTTTGGGTTTGTTCGGGTTTAATTGAGCTAGTTTGGAGTTTTCTACGTTTGTTTGAGTTTGTTTGGGTTTGCTCGGGTTTTCTTGAATTTTTTTGCTTATGTTTGGGTTTGTTCGGGTTTAATTGAGCTACTTTGGAATTTTCTACGTTTGTTTGGGTTTGTTTGGGTTTGCTCGGGTTTGTTCGAATTTCTTTGGGTATGTTTGGGCTTGTGCGGTCCCGCTGGCGTTTTTTAGGTTTGTTTGGGTTTTTTGTTTGGGTTTAGGTTTGTATGGGTACGTTGGAGTGTGTTTGGGTTTGTTTGGGTTAATTCGGGCTAGCTAAGTCTCCCGTCCTTAATTTCCCCCACCAATTACAATGAATTCGCATCAATGATGAATTTTCGTGCATCGATGGGTATGCGTTGGAAGAATACTATGCGTTATTGTATTATTCATGAAAAGATCCAGCTTTATCGCAGGTTCTCCACGTCCTTGAATAATAGAATGTTGACCAGACTAAGCCCCTCTCCCCTCTGCCGTTATTCCTATTTTCTTTGCCCTCGCCAGAAGAAAACGAATTCGGAGTACGTGACTCCGATTAACCGACCGAGTCAAGACAGTGGATTTTCGTAAAAGTGGTACGGCGTATTAGATCGAGAATAGCGCCAGGAAATACGCTTCTTCATTGGATAATTCATAGATGCATGTCGCTTTCGCAAATATCGAGATGAGCCGAAAGGACAATCCAATTAAGATGAAACTTATGAAAAAAAATGTCCGGCTGTAATTTATCCCGGAAAAATCGAATGGAAACCCGGAGGAGGAATCTCGAATCCAGGAAAAATGGACATTTAAATGATTGGAGAATTTTGAGCTTGTTTGGGTTCGGAGCTTTTCCTTCATAAAGGATTTCGATGTGGGTTTGTTTGGGTTCAGACCCAAACGAGCTTTGCGGCTAAAATTTGTTTTAACCTCGGAAAAAGCTTTCGAGCTTTTGAGCTCGAGCTTGAAAGCTCGACGTTTTTATTTTTCTTTTCTTTTCGATTCGACGCTTTTTCCAAATCGGTTGATGCATGGCCGAAATGGTGACCCTCGATTGGGCATTTTTTTAAGAACTACAAATTTACGTTGGCGTTCGAAAAACGAGAAAAAAAAGGTTTTTTTTTTCAAAGCTCGCGCTAATATTGAGTGGTGTCTTCATTGTTTGTACTTTTCGATGTTTGGGTCTGAAGGCAGACATTGTAAACGTTTGGTATTCAATTGCGACTATGGTTTGGTTTTTTTTTTTTTTTTTGGTTTGTTCGAGTTTTCTCGTGTCGTTTGCATTTGTTTGGGTTTAATTGGGGTATTTTGGGTTTTTCTAGGTTTGTTTGGGTTTGTTTGGGTTTGCGTGAATTCGTTTGGATTTGTTTGAAGTTCTTTCGGTTTGCTTTGGTATTTTCGGGTTTGTTTGGGTTTGCTTGAATTTGTTTGAGTCTTTTGGGTTTAATTGGGCTAGTTTGGGTTTTCATAGGTTTGTTTGGGTTTGCTTGAATTTATTTGGGCCTTGTGGGTTCAATGTTGGGCTACTTTGGGTTTTTGTAGGTTTGTTTGAGTTTGTTTGGGCCTTATGGGTTCAATGTTGGGCCACTTTGGGTTTTATATAGGTTTGTTTGGGTTTGCTTGTATTTGTTTGGGCCTTTTGGGTTCAATGTTGGGCCACTTTGGGTTTTTATAGGTTTGTTTGGGTTTGCTTGAATTTGTTTGGGCCTTATAGGTTCAACGTTGGGCTACTTTAGGTTTTTATAGGTTTGTTTGGGTTCGTTTTCGTCTTTTGGGTTTAATTGAGCTACTTTGGAATGTTCTAGGTTTTTTTGGGTTCGCTTGGGTTTGTTTGGGTTTGTTTGGGTTTGCTTGGGTATGTTGGCGTTGGCACACACGCCTTCCGAACCGAGAGCTTTTTCGCCCTAAAATCGGGCGAAACGTTTGCTGGCATAGTGGATGCTGGCTTGATACAATTCTAAAAGGACAAGTCAGCCCGCTCTTTAAATTTCTAGTACACTTTTTCATATTCGCGCTAAACAAAATGGCTGTTAAATATTTTTAGCGCTTTATTATTTCTCAGCTGATAGCTACGTCGTCGAAAATTTTCTTGGGCTCGTAGTCACAGCTAATGTCGCCAAAACGCAACTCATCCTGCCACTTTCTTTTTCCAAAACGCGTGGACGTAAAAAAAAAAAAAAAAACAAACGAGAACGTTGGTAAATCCGTATAAAAATTTTGCGATTGGCGACAGCCAGGGTAAATGGGCGTCCGCTATACAATGAAATATGCTCGTCACGTCGCCAGGCACGAGTAAAAAAAAAAAAAAAAACATCTAATTCCACAATTTATGGGCGTCCCAACCTCGGTAGGTTCTGCCCTACATTTTCGAGAGTTTGACACAACAGCGGGGAGAGAAGATGAAATAGACAGAGACAGAAAGAGAGAGAGGATGAGAAAGACAGAAAGGGACAAATGTTGAGACAAATTGAGAAAAAAAGAGAGAGAGAGAGAGAGACTAACGGTGGTTCATATTAGTTCAAGAATATTACCTTTTGTTGGAACAATAAAAATTAATATTTAATAATAATACAATTTCATTCACGTCCTGAATGAAATTGCACGAACATTTTTACCCCCTCCCCTCCCGCCTCGCTCTATCTCACTCTTTAGTCAATTTTGTTAAACTTTTAAAAATAAGTTTAATTATTATTTAAGCTCTCAATAAGTCAATAATTAATTATATTAATTATTAGTAATTTAAATTCAAATTAAATTAGAATAAATTTGAATTTTCAATAAATAAATGAATATATAAATAAATAATAAATGTAAATAAATAAATACTAAATAAATAATAAATATAAATTTATTACTTATTAATTTCGTTAAACTTTATATATTTACTTTGTTGATATTTTTATTTCGGTTTGTTTTATTTTATTAATATTTTCGTTTCTATCTTCAATCGCCCGACAGTTTTTTCTATCATCATCATCATATTTTTATTCTCTCTCTCTCTCTCTCTCTCGCTCTCTCTTTGTTTCTCAACAATCTGGGGTATTATTTTTGTCGCATAATTATTTTGTTACACTTTGTATTACGATGACGTAAGCTATATTTTTGTAGAATATTACAAATATTTATTCCTGGCAGGGTTGACTGTATCGATGTTACTGTCCTGCTTTATTCGTCCGCTGAATCAATTAAGGCGAACTTAATCGCGCCTTCTTCTGGAATACGCTCGGATGCACCCGAGTTCTTATTATTAATATTATTAATTCTTCCGAAGAATATTAAATATATTAATATTTATTAACATTAATAAATCCATTCATGGATTTCGTAGAAACAAATGTATATATTTATTAATATTAATAAATATTCATATTAATATAATTAATATTCTTTATTAATTCATAAATAAATAAATAAATAAATAAATAAATTTATAATTCATTAATTTTATAAATTACTCCATTTCTACGAAACAAATAAAAATAAAAAAAGAAAAAAAACAGAGATAGAGTGGCTTTGAAAGTGATCAAGCGCGATTTTTCCGACTATTTCCGGTGTTGGAAGAGTTCGTTGATTTTTTTTTTTTTTTTTTTCGTACGATTTGTACAAGCCGGTTGAATTTGGTTTCGCCACGTTTGACTTTGAGAATAGGTTAGGCAGAGAAATATTGGTGGTCGTCTCGAGAGGTACCAAATGAACGGGACTAATTTTTGATTAAGCCGAGAGTGGGCTCGAGGGTGGTTTTGAGGGCGTTCAACCTGCTTGCCACTTCGCAGATCCTCGAGACGATGCAGACGACGAAGAGGTTTGTACTCGACCTTCCGGAAGACTGGAGGACGTGCGAAGGCTTTTGAAAGTCAGCTCGGGTACTCTCCCACCTTCTCTCTCTCTCTCTCTCTATCCCTTTCGACTTCCCTTCTGGTTTTCTCCCTTGTACGTTGTCTGAGTGAACGTCTAGTCGGTTCCAACACCTGGGGGGTGCTTCCGACTAATCCCGGTCGGGAAACAAAGCCGCCGAGACGACGCGAGAAACAACCTTTCTCTCTCTCTCTCTCTCTCTTTTTATGGCTGTGTGTGCGTGTGTGTGTGTGTGTGTTTTTTTTTCGCACGTCTACCGCGCATTGTCAACTTCCGTTATCGTGTTGGCGCAAACCTGTTTCGTCTTTCTTCATTTCTTTTTTTATTTCGTTTTTTTTTCACCCCTTCTGTTTTTACTCCCCGCGTGCTGACTGGGCGTACGCTTCGAGGGGGTGAGTTCTCCACTTCAGACACCAAGCGTCAAGCACCTTCGATCTTTCGGGTTAAACATCGCGGGAGAATTCGTTCGAGATTTTTTTCTTTCCTCCCTCGATCTTGTTAGTTTCGTTGTTTTAATTTTAAGCTTATTTCCATGATTATTTTTACCGTAATTTTTAAGTTCATTTTTAAGTTTGTTTCAAAAATGATTAATATTTTTTTTTTTTGGCTAATTTTTAGTTCATTTAAATTTATGAGTTATGTAGCATTTGGTCAATTCTCGCGGTTAGACTCAGCTTGAATCATTTTTTCGTTTATTTATTTGTATACTGATTAATATTGGTTTAAATACTGTTTTTTGTTTTTTAGGATTCCTGTTACATTGGTATTTAGTTATTAATATATGTTTAATTTTTATTATTATTAAATTCAATTAGTTCGATGAGGTTTCAATTTTTACATTAATTTGTATAATTTTTATTTATTCATTTGTTCAAATTTGTTGTTCTTCAAAAATTACTCGATAGTTTTTATAATATATAAATAAAAACTATCATCATTATCGAATCATTCTCATCTCTCGAGTCATTAAAATTCATTCCTCACTCATTCGAATCGACGAGGATTCGTAAAAAAAAAATCCCAGCGAAACTGCGATTTTTTTCTCGCAGTCTGACTAACCGCTGACCTTAACTACTGGCTCTTTTCTCCACAGTTCAGAGTGGCCGGTTTCGTCCTCGGGTGTGCTCGAATAGATGAATCTTTCATTGAACGCATACGATACGAGGGATATACTTTTAAGGGATGAAATTGTCTACCCTCCCCCGCCTTGCTCCTCCTCCTCTTCTCTGGTCTCTTTCCAACCCTCCCTGAATTCTCCTACGAGTTCAACGTTTATCGTTTCTCCCCGAAAAATCCGTGGCGTCCCGGAGCCCTCGGGTAGGTCGTTGAACCTGAAATTCTCGTTCATCCGATCGGTGGGGAAGCCAAATCAACCAACCTTCTCCACCTCCAATTCCTCCCTACATTTCTTCATTCTCGGTGCAATCATATCGTTACAGGGTTTCTTGCATTGGGAAGCACCAACCCCGAGGGACGTTCCGTTAAACTTCATTGGAATTCCCTATCGAAGAATCCTTCAAGTTTTTACGGGGCTTAAGGGGGAGGAAAAGGGAGAAAACATTTCCAATCGGCTGTTTTACTCGATTTTTTTTTCTACTTTTTTTTTCTTCTTCTATTTTTTTCTGTCCTTTTCTCGGTACGAGAAAGAAAGAATCGTCGACGTTTGCTAGATAATAAATGGAGCCAACGAAGTCTCGTCGCCAAGCGAACGCTGACGAAGCACATAGCCTTGAAAAGTTCCTAGGAATTCTCTCGTGTTTCTATACGATATTTCGTAGTTTTTCGTTCTTACGAGGATTCCCAATCGTTTCGACGCCCTCGATTCCATCAATGTTGTAAACGATCGTCGGGATCGTGGGAATCCGTCTGTGAAATTATTTGAGGAACGAAATCCTCGAAGTTCCGGCGAAACAATTGGTTACGATTTCGTAACGAATGGATTACGGAAGAGGAGTCGATTCTCCCTTATCAATCGTGATTAGGGATCAAGAAGGCTCCAGCAAAATTTTCATTCAACTTTTTTTTATTCATTCGTGCAAACCCAAACTCAAACTTCCTCGCCATCCTTTTTTTTTTTCTCGTGCAATGCTGATGGTACTTGTCATTTTTGAAACATAGACAAAATTTGAATTTTTTCGTTGAAATCTTGGTTTCTTTTTTTTTTCGTTAAGAGAACGAACGAAATGTTTTCGATAAATAATTTTTCCTTTAAGGTTTAAGGGTTTTGATATCGTTCGAAATGCGGATTCAAAATCAAAATCAAATACAAAATTCAATATCGTTGATAAGTGAATTAATTTTTGTTAGTAAAAATGGCTGAAAAGAGTCGTGGGTTTGTTTGGGTTGCATCGAAAAAGCGAGAAAAACGTCGACGAATTTTCGATCGTCTCGAAAGGGGTAGTTTTGGAAAAAAAAATTGGGGGAAAGCTTCATGCACTCTTCCAACTTACTCTCGAATTAATTTCGGAATAAATGTTCCATTTTTTCTCGTAATCATTGCCAAAAGCACCAAAGATGGATAAATTCAAAAAAATAAAGATTTTTCGAAAAAAAAAGGAGAACCGAAAATCTCTCGATAGAAATTTATCGTTTCTAGCCACGTGATCAATGAAATACCTTTACCGGAGTGCTGTCGAATAATTCTCGAAAACTCCGCATTTCCATTCTTTTCCCTTCCCAGTACAGTTTCGCCAATTAGCAATTTTATCCCTTTCACGACGAGGATCTTTCTAGAGTCTTCAATATAAGTAGAAACAACCCTCGCCAATCAGCCGAAAAAAGTAAAAGTAGCCAATGCTATACGCTTTCCCCTTCCCCTTCCCCTAAATCCTTCAACAACCCGCTCCAACCCCCGCACCGTCAAAACCACCCCCGTAATCGCTTCGATTATCTTAGAAACTTGGTTTTCGTGGAATTTTCAAAAATGGGACGATAAGACGAAACTAAAAAATCCTCGGTTTTCCGAAGACGTAGTAAGCGAAGTTTGCTGAGCAAAAGGCTGGGGGCTAAGATATTTCTTCGTCCTCCATTTTTTTTTGCTCTTCTTCGTCGTCCATTTTTTTTCTTCTTCGTCCGAAATTTTTTTTGCATCTTCGTCCTCAATTTTTTTCTTTCTTCTTCGTCCACAATTTTTTGTGGTTCTTCGTCCTCAATTTTTTTCTTTCTTCTTCGTCCACAATTTTTTGTGGTTCTTCGTCCTCAATTTTTTTCTTTCTTCTTCGTCCTCAGTTTTTTGTGCTTCTTCGTCCTCAATTTTTTTGTTCTTCGTCCTCCACCTTTTTTTTCTTCATCATCCTCCATTTTTATATTCTTCTTCGTCCTCCACCTTTATTTTTCTTCATCGTCCTCCATTTTTTGTTCTTCTTCGTCGTCCATTTTTTTGTTCTTCTTCGTCCTCAATTTTTTTCTTTCTTTTTCGTCCTCCATTTTTTGTCTTCTTCGTCCTCCACCATTTTTTTCATCTTCACCCTCAATTTTTTTGTTCTCCTTCGTCCTCAATTTTTTTATTCTCCTTCGTCCCCAATATATTTGTCTATTTCCTGCTCCATCATTTTTTTCGTTTTTTTTTTTTCTTTCTTTTTTTCGTAGTCCATAGCGAAGGAGCTGACAGTGGCTGAGACGAAGCGTACACTCGTACATGGAAGGCGTATGGGCGGGAGGTACGACGACGAAGGACGAAGGCCGGGTGAGGGAGCGACGGTGAAGAGGGGTTTCAGAGGGTGAGTGAATGGGGTAGGTGGATGAGAGAAGAAGACGGAGAAGAAGAAAAGGACGAGGAAGAGTGGAACAGTGGGGTTAGAGGGAAGGGAGGATGGAGAATGGTTGTAGGATGGTGGATTGGGGCGGTTGGGTGATAGAAGCTGGAGGGGGGGGGGGGGGGGGTTGGTTGGTTGGTTGAAAGGCAGGGTCGAAACTCATGGACGAACGAGCCGACGGATAGGAAGGCTGGCGCCTGTGCTCAGATCGATGCACGTGGCTCCAGCTGGGCGCCGCTCTTCGTACATCTTCTACAACCTCATCCTCCCTTCAGCCATCCCCAACTCTCTCCAAAACCACCCCTCCCGTTCCTCCCCCCTTTCCACCCGTCATCCCTTCGCCTCTCTCGTTCCGTTTTCGTCCGGATGGAACTGCGGCCGTACGAACGGAGAAATGTTCCGAAGGATCGTGCCACCGAGCGAGAGAAACACCAACGCGAAAAGAACCGGTACGAAACGGCCACAGAGGAGATTCACCGAGTAGGGGTTGCTGGATGGACGGGGGGGGAGGATTATAGGAGTGGTTGTTTTAGCACGCAGAGTATACTGTACAGGACAATCCTGAAGAGAGGAAGAGAGAGAGAGAGAGAGAGAGGTAGTCATTTATTGAGAAGAGAACTGGCGAACGAAAAACTTGAGGGGGTAGGAGTGGGGGGATGGAGAACGAAGAGGAGTTTGGGGTTGACCGTAAGGAAGGGAAAATGGGGTATGAGGGGTTGTATAACGTACACTGCTCCGGCATTTTCAGGGTACTTGTATTACGTCGGGGGCACCGACTGGACCAACCCCTCTCGATATATATATATATATATATATATATATATATATATATATATGTACTTTTGCGGAGAAAAGATTCGTAAGGGAATGGGAAAGCGCACGTACGCGAGAGGGAGCCAACCTTACGAGCCGTAGTACGGCCACCGATCACTCGAAACGTTCCACCACCAGTTTTCTCTTTCCTTTTTTTTCTCGGTTTTTTAATTTTTTTTGTTTTTTTTTATTTTTTTATTTCGTTTTTTTTCCTTGCATTTATTTTTTTAAAAAGAGAATAACATTTATTGCGATTTTCTTTCCATATTGGGGAATTTGTTTAGACATTGAATTTTTTATAATGTATTGTTCGTGTTATCTCACTGGGTTGTTTATTTTTACTAGGAGAAGAATCTTATGAAATTTTATTTAATCGTTTCGAAAACGATTTTGTCTCGAACGGTTAACGAATCGGAATAGAGATAATTTATTGTGACAAGTGATTAGGAATTTTGATTTTATTGAGTCGACGAGCTTTCGTTAAACAGGGAAGAGGTTATTCGATATGAGAATCCGGTAGCGAAATTTGGATTTGTTAACTTTGTAATTAAATTTGTGGTTGTTGTATGGTGTTGAATGAATTTTAATGATTTTTTTAATTTTTTATGTGTTATACGGTTTTTGTGTATTAGACTAAGTAGGAAAAACTATTTTTATTCTTGCTGTTTTTTTAATTTTGATATTTTCTGTGGATTGCAACGGGATACTATTTTTTTCTTGCTTGTTTATTAAATTTTTAAGTTTTCTATATATGACGAAAATAAAGCAACTGAAAACTATTTTTTCTTGCTGTTTTTTGAATTTTGAAATTTTCTGTAGATTACAACACGAAACTATTTTTTTCTTGCTGTTTATTAAATTTTTAAGTTTTCTATATATGACAAAAATAAAGCAGCAAAAAACTATTTTTCTTGCTGTTTAAAATTTGTGTGAAATGTTTAAAAAATTATTTTTAAAAAAGAGTAAGAAACAAAGTAATTTTTTAAATTTTGTATTTTTATTTTTAACGGAATTTTGAGTTTGAAAAATTGTTTCGAGCGGAGGTCAATCAAGTTGACAAAATCGTTGAGTTTCAACGAAACAGAATTGAAGAAATTGAAAAAGAAGAGTGATTACGGGATCCACTTTGGACTGGCCAATTTGGAGGATGAAAGGTTGAAGTTTCAACGAAAGAAGACGTTCGAAAATTCCTTTCTTGAATCGCGTTGAAAGAGACGAATCGCCGTTTTGGTCGAATCGTAGAAACTCAACGCCATTTTGAGTTTTTACTTTGCCGATTGGTTCTTCTGTTTTTCTTTTTTTTTTTTTTTGGTTTTTTCATTTTTTTTTGTTTTTTTTTTTTCTTCAACTCGAGCATTCCACTTATCGCTATATATACGAGTGCGAATTGATTGCGGACATTTGAGATGCCATTATTACGAGAGCTTTCGCTCTCTCTTTGTCTCCGACTTGCTCCCTTCCGCTGTCTCATCCGTTCACCGGGAATTTCACAGCACGTTTAATCCGTCGTTTCTTCTCGTCTTTTTCGTCTTTATACATAGCTCTTTACGAACCTCCGGAGATGGCCCCTGATGTTTTTCATTCCCCTTAAACTTTCCACAATTTCTTCTGCCTGAAAATCTTTTTTTTCCTCTGCCACTCAATTTTTTTTTTTTATTTTGCGATCGTGGACTCATTGTAAATAAAAGAAAAAAAAAAAGTGGGCCAGGGGGGGGGGATAGGCTCGTTCAAATTGCATCCGCAATTACAGCAGTTTTATAAAAATATTAATTATTTTACGAGCTTTACGAAATTTTATTATTTTTCTCGTTTTATTCGTTTTGAAAAATTACATATTTTTTAAAAAGAATTTTGGAATTTCTTAGGACTATTTAGTTTGTCTTTTTAGGAGATAAAACTGGATTTTTTTTTCCTGATTTTGGGAATTCTTATTGCGATGTTCCTTAAATTTCTAAAAGTCTTGATACAATTATTGCTATTTTTTTTAAATATTCAATACGATATTTCTTCTATTTCTAAAAGTTTTATCGCGATCTTATATCTAAATTTTGGAAATTCTCGATGCAACCATACCGGAATTTATTTTGCACTCGTTGCAATGTGCGATAGATTTGTTTAAATCCTCGTTGCAATATTTTCTGATTTTTTTAAATTCCCGAAGCAATTTTCGACAAATTTTTGAAATTCTCCATAAGTTTTCTAATTTCTCGATGAGTTTTTTAATTTCTCGATGAGTTTTTGAAATTCTCGATCAATTTTTGAAACCCTCGATACATTTTTAAAACCCTCGTTAAATTTATCAAATTCTCGATAAATTTTCAAAAATCACGATGAATTTTTCAAATTCTCGCTGCGAACATTGTTGAAAATTAATAATTTTATTTACACTGGAATCTGGGCGTGTTTAAACCGTGATAAAAACAAAATTCCGTCGCAAATGAAAAAAAAAACGAATTAATTCGTATCCGGTCGAAGGTGTGTCACGCGACGATGAATTTAGTGAAAATGAAGGGGGGGGGGGGTGGGGGGTAGGAAAATTGGGGAAGTCACGGCTTAGGGCGACGTGTAACGTCGACGCGCGTAAACGAGCTCTCCCGATTGCGCGACACCAACGACGATGACGTCGGGGGCGCAACGCTCGCGAGACCACGTGGCGATAGATGTAGATCAGGGTTAGCCCCTCGGGGTCTATATATGACCCTCTTATTTGACTGGCTGTTTCATGTATTGCGGTCAATCGCTTCGTTCCCCGTGTATCACTATTCGAGCCCCCCCCCATCCCCCCCTCTGCCCCGTGAGTATTCTCGCACGCGGATGGCCGGACCGTTCACCCTTCCTACCTCCGATTCCCTTCCGACCGCTTGCTCGTATTTTATTTCATTTTTTTTTTTTTCACCTCCTCGAACTCTCCCACCACCCCCTTTTTCCCTGTCTATGACACGCATCTTTGCAAACTCGTCTAACAATCGCACTCGTCGCGTCAGTGCACGCGAACTCACGAAATTAAAAAAAAAAAACAATTTAAAAAATCAACCGGTTTCGTTAAAAATGAAAGTATGAAACAACAATGAAAAATGAATAGATACAAAAATTGAGAAAAATGGTTTTTTTTCTTGGTGAATTTTTTATTTTTTATTTTTTATTTTTTATTTTAATTTTTTATTTTATATGGATTGTGTAATTTTTCTCAATATTATAAGAAAACAGTAACGGAAAATAGTGTTTCAATGCTGTTTTCCATGATTTTTTATTTTTTACATATTAAAAACAAACTAGCTGAAGAAAATAACGTTTTCTTGGTATTTAAAATTCTTTTTGGTTTTTTTTAATATATATTTGGAAAGAAACAGGAAGAAACAAAGCATTTCCTCTTACTGTTTTTAACATTATTAAATTTTGTATACTTTCTTAAAAAAAACAGCAACAAAAAAAAAACATTTTTTCTTGCTGTTTCTTTTGCTTTTTTTTCGTTGTTCATTTTCATTTTTAACGGAATCCGGAGTCTGAAATTTGGAATGGAAAGTAATTTTTGAAATTGTAAAAATCATTATTTGTATCTCGGTAGCATTTAAAAATTCAAGTTACAAACTTGCTTTTTTCGAGGCTTATGTTAGATCGGTAATCAGAATTTTGAATGGGTTTTTTTTCTCTCTCTTTTTTGCAACGTCTTGGAGTTCGTTGATACGTTTTTTTGTGGGTTTTTTTTTCGGCGAAGGGCGTCCGCGAATTATGACATTTGCCGATGTGGAAAAGTGACCCGAAGATCGATAGTCGCGTGACGAGTGTCGTTGTGTCTTGGGCGGATGATCGATTTTATACGGCACTTCCTATACTCCTGTTGTCATTGCGCTACGAGAAAACGCTATGTTTTTTTCGTATTCCTTATGCGTTCTGTTCGTACGTACATACACACGTACATACATATTTATGTACGTAGATACACGTAGATATGTATTTTTCATTTGAGATCTGCAACCCAAAACTGACAAATATTAATATATATATATTTATTATATATATTAATTTAATAAAAATCGTATATTTTAAATTAATTTTTTTCCAGTTTTATATCGCAGATTTTAAAAAAAAATTCTCCAAAACGTTCCAGACGCTTTCCCTTTTTTTAAAAAATAGAACAACGTTGCTTCGATTTGCAAATGCAAATTTTAGTCACTAGAATTTGACGACTATAAAATGAACGAAAAAAGTTTAAAAAATGTATCGAACTATGGATAGAATTATATCTAGAGACCTCTGACTTGAATCTACGAAAAATATTCTGAATAATAATAATAATAAAGAAAAAAAACTTATTTTTTGATTTTCGAAATATGTGAAATTAAAAAGTGTATAAATGTATTAATTTATTTAATTTTATCGCTTTATTTATTTATTTATTTCCATTGTTGAACGATGTGAATTTAAAAACTACGTAAATTTAATTATTTATTTAATATTATCGGTTTATTTATTTATTTATTTACTTATTTATATACTCGCATTTTGTAATTATCTTTTATTTTCACATTTCACTGAAAAACAATTTACAATAACGAGCAGAAGAGAATAAAGATTTTGAAAACTACAAAATTTAAAAACAATAATTGTTTTTTCGCTTTTGGTTATTGTTGATACGTTTTTTTTTTTGTTTCGAGATTTGAGACAAGGAATACGATAGAAATATAAACGCGAACGAATATGCCGATCCACAAAACAAACAGATTTTCTTTTATAAAAAGTTTGTCTGACCACTCATCGACCACTACTACTTGAAAAGCCAATGCGAAACGTATTCCCTCGGCAGTCACCGTAAGTGGCGCACAAACGTCTTAATTTTCTCTTCCTTTTCTCGTGTTTTCTCCGGTTGGGATTTTTCTACTGTACATTTTGGTTATCCCTCATTTTTGGATTTCATACGAAATTTCAAAAAAAAAAGAAAAACAAATGTTTTCTCAAATTGCATCGTAAATCTGAGTGGAAAAAACGTTGAATTTTTCTTTGCCCATTGCTGAATAAAAAACAATTGTTCAAAAGTGGTTTATATTAAATTTGCACATTAATGCACTTCAATATTTTATTCAAATGACTTTATTTAAGTAAAACGTTGAATGAAATATCATTTAAATGTTTTATTTAAAAAATTAAAGAATTTTTCAAATAAAAAATCCAAATTCACACATAAAATAATTACTTACATGTAAAAAAAAATATTTAAGAAAATAAGCTTTTTCTCGACGCATTAAAAAATAGAAAAAGTATTATCCAAACTTCTCAAACAATCGAAATTACGATTTCGTGAGGAAAACTTAAAACCCGAGGCGCTCAAAATTTATCAATATTCAATAAATCGAATAATTCACTTTTACCTCGATAAAATAATTCGAGAAATAAAACCATTTAGTTAGATAAAAATGTTATCGTCGACGATCGAACCGCGATAAAAAAAAAAAAAGAGAAAACGAAACGTAAAAAAAAAAAAAACGTTCGAAAGTACCGAAAGGAAAAAAGAGAAGATGAGTAGCATCACGTTCGAGTGAAAACTTTCATCTTTTGTTCGTACTGAAATTGAATTGATAGCGGTATTTTTCCTTTCCTTTTATTTTCTTATACACCCTTATCCCCCCTCCCCGCCGCCACTCTGCCCCTCCCTTACACATACACGCGAAACGAGACGCTTTTTTCATCGCGCTCGGGACGTTTTTTCTTTTTCCCCATCAATTGCCGTTCCACCTTCGCGATATCGAGCCGTGCCGGGCAAATCGCACGTACGTACGCAACCACAATTACAGCCCTCGGGAAACAAAGGGAAAAAGAGATAGAGAGAGAGAGAGAGAGAGATAAAGGGATATTGCGGGGGGGGGGGGGACAGCGACGACAAAGTTAAAGAAAGTATCATCAGCCGGAAGGAGTGACAGAAGACACATCGAGAAAAAAAAATTATTTTCTCTCTCCCTCTTGTCTCTGTCTCTCTCTGTCTCTCTCTTTCTGAAATCGGCTACCGCTCTTATTTTATATTAATTTATATTACATTGTATTAACAATATTTCTTTACTTACTTTACTTACTTTGTTTGGGTTTGTTTGGGTTTGTTTGGGTTTGTTTGGGGTTGTTTGGGTATTAACAATATTTCCTTACTTGTAGTTACTTTACTTACTGTACTTACTTTGTAATACTTATCATTATTTTTGTATTTCTTTTTGTATTATTTTTATAATTTTTGTATTTTTTTTTTTGTATTATTTTTATTATTTTCTGAATTTTTTGTATTATTTTTGTATTATTTCGATATTTGTTATGATTATTATGTTGCCTGATAGTTTATTCTAGGGCATAATAAAATTTATCATCATCATCGTCATCTCTCTCTCTCTCTCTTCATTTATTAGAACTGTTAGTACTAATAAATAACTAATAAACATTACATCACTACTGTTAGTTAGTTTTTCATTTTATTTTTTAAGTTTATTCTTAAATGCCATCTTTAGTAAAGTCAGTGGTACGAGTAATATCTTTGTATATTCTTACGTTTTTAGTTTATTTTGCATTTTTGCATTTATATTTCAATTGTTTGGTTCATTTTGCATTTTTATAAATTTATATTGCGTCTTTTTGGTTCATTTTAGGTCTTGTTTCTATTGTTTGTTAAATTATTTTGTAAAATTTTTATATTTTATTTTATTTCGTAATAACTTTGTTTTTTCAAAATTGCCCAAAAGTTTTTTTCACTGGGAGATAATAAAATGTATCATCATCATCATCATCATCATCATCATCTCTCTTTCTCTCCCTCGTTATAATAATAATTATTATTATTATCATAATAATATCTTTTACCTTTTATTTTTTCTTTATTGTATTAATCCTAATTATTATTATTATTATTATTGTTATCATTTTTATTGTTATTATTACGATTGTTTAAACTCTATCTATTCTACTGTTTTTATTCGTAATTTGTTTGTGTTTGTTTGGGTTGTCGTCGTTCGGAGGGATCGTTCTAGTTTAAATTCACTTTTTGCTCGAATCGACGTCTGGCCCTTGACGATTCAATAACAAGCTTGGTTTTCCCTCAATCAATAAACATTTCCAATAATCCACGACAAACTTCCCCCATCCTTTTTCTTTCGATTTTCTCTTTCCTATAATTTCGTCGTTCCATTTTATTTTTCAAATTTTTCATCACCCACATTTTTGATTATATAATTAATGCGTAGCTTTTGTTTTGCTTGGATTATTATATTATTATTATTATTATTATTATTATTATTATTATTATTATTATCATTATCATAATTATTATTTAATGTTATTTTATTCGTTTAAATAATTAATAATAAAAATAATAATAACGTTACTCATAATTTATTATTGTTATTATTATTGTTTTTATATACACGAACATTTACACACACACATATATATATATATGCATACACAGACAATTGTGTATAGTTTGTTAGACTCGTTTCGTAGCGTGCACTTTTGCAATATTTCCGAGTCCATTCACTCGACTCATGTACGCGCCTCTGTGTACGTGTGTACAGGGTGACACCCTACGTACAGTGTGGGCAACGTTGGAGGTAGATATAGTGTAAATTCGAACAACAAAAAAATAAAATCGACCATTGAAAAAGAGTAGCAAATTGAGCAAGTAGAGAAAATTTATCGAAAGACAAGTTTAAACAAATAAAATAACGTTTAGGTTTACAAAAAAGCAAGAAAAACCAATAGAAAATTATTTAGATTTTATTTTTTTTGCTATTTCGTTCATTTGACCCTTAAGGTGAATTTATTCGTCAATTGCATTGTCATTGTAGTTCAAACAATTTGAAGTTTGTTAGGGTTGATTTTTTCAAAATCAATCTTTTTTATTTCTTTGTCAAAATTTCGTTCGCTCCAAACTTTTGTCAAATTTCAAAAAGCGAGTCGAGTTTCCAAAGTTCGAACAACAGAAGCAACAATAACAATATTTACAAAAATGAAAAATCGACAAATCATGAATTTTTCGATTATGTAATTATTACTTGTTTTTTTTTTCGTTACTTCTGTTACGCATTGCACTTCATAATGATAATTCGTAACGACAAGAATTAAAGAATTTTTGGATTTTCGAAATAGAAAAATAATTTGGATTTTCTTTTTGCACTTTTCACGTCACCCGGTATAGAAAACATATTTTACTGCTGATTATTGAAATAATTATGAATTTTTAATTCTCACAATTAAAATAATTATGAATTTTTAATTCTCACAATTAAAATAATTATGAATTTTTAATTCTCACAATTAAAAATTAAATTCGATTTTTTTTTTTTACTTTTCTCGACACCCGGTATACAAAAATGTTAACGTGCATATATATACGTATATACACTCCCTGACATGTGAAATAATGATGTGTGCGTATATATATGTACACACACATCATTTTCGTTTAACAGTGAGTCGTATGTGTCACATTGCAATTTTATCGACTTATCGTGAGACACGTATTACAGTTGCCGGGTTTTTTGATATATATAGAAACCAGCAGATTGGCGTATATACACAGGGCTTGGTTATACACCAGGCGAAACGGAAATGTGTGTATTAGATCGGGGTGTGTTAAGGCATTATGAAAAGGTTATGTGTGTGCGTTTGTGTATGTGGAGAGGAAGGGGGGAGGGGGGAGGGGGCTGGGAAGCCCCCTATAGCATCAGGCGTGGCTCGCCGGGGCCACTCTCATCCAAGAGAGAAACGCACACCTGGCATACGTTATGTCTCTTATTAGGGATTTGTACACAATCCATACCCGATCGTTTTTTAACTCGAGTACGATTGAAAAACATTTTTTATCGTGTGATTTTTTTTTTTTTTTTTTTTTTTTTTGTAGTTTTTGGTCGAGGCACAGTAAAGGACGAAACAAACATTTAAAAAAAAGCTGAAACGATTTTTAGACTTTTTTTTTTTTTAATTAATCTTCGACTCGAGTATAATCGAAAAAAATTTTGTTAAAATTTTCTTTTTTCATTTTTATCGTGTATCTTTTTATAACCATCTAAATTTTGATGATGCAATCAATTTGAATGAATAAGTCAAGCATCAAATTTGAATCGATCATTGAACTAAGTTGTTCAATTGACGCTTGATTAAATAATTAAATTTCAATTTGAATTATGCAATCGAGCGTCAAATTTAATTAACCTTTTCCGGTTTTTGTCACTATTCAGACAAGAGGGCAATCGGAAACTCGAAAAAACTCTAGATATAACGTTATAGTCTGATTTTCATGGTCCATTTAAAATGACGATCCATCGGAACTCGAAGTAGTTTTTAAAAAACACCTTTTTAAGGATTTTCAATATTAAAAAATTTAATTTAAAATACCGAGGTATTAATAAAGAAATACTTTTTTAGGTAAAAAAAAACCCCTAGAAAAGTTCCAGTCCGATTTCCATGGTCCGTTGAAAATGACGATCCACCTAGAATCGAGGTATTTCAAAAATGTTTAAATTTAAATGAAAAATTAAATAAAAAACACGGAGGTATTAAAAAAAATCTTTTTTAGTTAAAAAAAAATCCCTAGAAACGTTCAGTCCGATTTTCACGGTCCGTTAAAAATGAAAATCCACCGGAAGTCGATATAAAAAAAAACAAACTATCTACATATTTTAAAAATGTTTAAATTTAAATTAAAATAAAAAATACCAAGATATTAAAAAAAAAAAACCTTTCCAGGTAATAAACCCTACAAACGTTTCAGTCCAATTTTCGACGTCCGTTGAAAATCACGATCCACCGGAAGCCAAACGATTTTTTTTGTCTTTCGATTTTTGATTTCGCGATATTGCCACCAGGGGGTGTAAAAATCAATGAAGAATTGGACGTATCGAGCATTTAAGGGATCGAACTTGAAGAATGGTGTTTTCGCGGGCATCGATGAGAATCGACCCGATCAATAGACACTGTGTGTATATACGGGATAGCCCTGAAAGTAGTCAAGTAGAAACGGCCGGAGGCAACTAGTCAGACATAGTTAATAATTCGCCGGAACGATAATCGATACGTCGATCATGGGGTAGACCAGGCGAGCTTTCCTGCGTGACTCTCATAGTTACTTATAGTCACTTCATTCACTGGTAACCGAGAGAGAGAGAGAGGAAGAGAAGGGGGAAGAGGGAGAACGAGGGGGGGGGGGGGAGGAGGAGGAGTAAAAACTGAGAACATCGCGGATAACGAATGCAGTTCTCGTGACATATCGTGGTTCGAATAAATACGATTTTCTTCTCGTACATCACAAATTAATCAAAAAGAAGGAACGAATACTGATTTCGTCCCAAGCCACGATGTAAAGCCATGTCCATACATTTTTCACCACCGACCTCAACTATGACACTGTAAACACGAAAAAAATGTCAAATTGATCTTGAAATAGATATACCTGCGGATATTTTCGATCTCGAAAAAAAAAAGAGAGAAATTCACAGAAATGTGCAGAGCTGAAAAAAAAAGGGTAAAAATAGTGGAAACTGGGGAAATTCTTAAAAGCTTTATTCTTCAGTCACACTTGAGAATGGATTTATTAAATTAATCGTCAATTCGATTTTCTATTGGTTTATGAATTTATGTTTTGAATTTTAGGAACAGGAAGGATTTAATATTATTCGATTTTTTTTTGGTTTTTTTTTTTTTTTTTTTTTTTGGTAGTAAATTACGATTTTTAGATTCATATTTGTATTGTTTGTTTATTTGTTTTAATATTCACGATTGTTGTTGGATTTTGTTTTCGATAATTTGTTACTTTGATTTTATTGATTGATTTTAGTTTTTTATAACACTTTTTTGTGGACTGATTTCCTTCTCTTTTGTTATAATTAGAATTTTCGTGTTTTTAATTAATAAAATATATATAAAATATGAATGGATAATGAAATATATGAAATAATTAATACAAATAAAATATTTCTTATTACGTCTTAATTATTTTTCTAACAGAAAAATAATTATTTTTCTTAATTATTTTTCTAACAGAAAAATAATTAATAAGAATCTTTCTTACTGCGTTTTAATTGATAATTTCGCAATTATTCCCAAGTAATTTCGATATTTGTACCAAAAAACAAGAGAAAGGGAAAAATTATTATTTGTCAATTGAGGGATGTATTTTTTTTTTTTTGGTTTCGTTACGAAAATTCCTCAAAAACGATATTTAAAATCGTTCGAGCAGAAAATTTGGAATTTGGATTTAGCAAAATTGCTTTTATTCGGAAAATTGAATGCCACGAAGATGGTGAAGAAAAGTAAACAGAAAGTTAGTGTCATTTGGCCGAAATTGAGAGGTACGCGGAATCCCCGGAGGCCTTGGAATCCTTTCAACGTCAATAGGGGGGAGGACGATTGCGAAAAGCAGCCCTGAGTTAAATCGAAGGACACTGACGAGAAGAATAATCGTCGAGTGTGTGGTTGGCGACCGCTTTTAAATTTGTCAAGCGCGCTCGTATAAATCACTCTTCGAGACGCCACGAAAAGCTCCGCCCATAAAGCAAGCGGTTGGATAAAGTCGGAAAGTAATTATATTTTATGCAACCGACGGAGGTTAAGGCGGAGGAAATAGGAGGTCGGGGAGGGATTTAAATGGAGCGTTCAAAGTTTTCGCAAAGTGATCGAAGAAAAAAGAAATTTGTGCAAAAATGTGTGTGTGTGTTTTTTTTTAATTAATTTAACAAGCTTTAAATCGTGAAATATTACTTTTGTAATTTAAAAAAAAACGAGATTTTAATGGCAAATGGTTCTTTTAAAAAATAAGCTTTAAAATGGAAATTTTTTAATAAAACTAAAAACGTCAAATTTAATTGAAATTAAATATTTAAAAATGTAATTTTAATATTTTTTTATAAGACTTAAAAGAAACTAAAAAACGTAAAAAAAATAAGACTAAAAACGTAAAATACTTCTTTCTTTAATCAAAAATAAATTTAAAAATGGAAAATGATGTTTTTTAATTTAAAAAAAAAGCAGTAAATAAGTGTATAATTGTTATAAACCTCTGAAAATTAAAAATTCGTAAAACAAAAAACCCCAGACCTTTCGAATATTGAAAAGAAAAAAAACGAAAAAGGTTTCTGAACTCTTCGATCGAAACAAGGGTTAAAGGTTTTTTTAAAACCCTTTGGATCGAAAATGAAGTCAAAAAGCTTGAAAATATTCTAACATTTTTAACAACAAAAAAAAAAAACAAAATAATTTAAATACATAATAATAATAATAGAGTTTTATTTGCATAACTTGGGCTACGAGATTTTTTACAAATTCTCCTAAAAAAATTTAAATTAAAAAAAAAAAACATTTTTTCGATTAAAAAAAAAGCTTTTTGCGGAAAAAGAAAAGCTCTTGGTAAAATAAAAACGTTAAATGTCTCGACGTCGATTCTTCGAGGGTTGAACAATCGCAGTCGTGATCTCGGGACACGAATGTTTTTGTACGTGGGTAGGCGCCATGGCGCACGTGTATCTAACAGGTGCCTCACTTCGCCATCGGGGAACCTCCCGGGACAGTAAAATCTAACAGGTGCCTCGTGGGCGTCGCCTCGCACACGAGGATCGAGAGACACCTTCAATCTCTCATTTACTATTTTTTTTTCTTTCTTTTTTTTCCTCATCCTTTACTAAACATAAATAAACGGTAAAACGACACCCACGTTTTTTCGTATACTTCCCTGCTACAGTCAACTTCTCTAATAGAATCATTATTTAAAAAATTGTAAATACGAAAAAAAAAAAATTGAAAAATTTTAAAAATTCGTAGACTATTTATTTAACTAATTTATATGTATCAATATATATATATATATATATATTAAATATATATCATATATATTTATATATATTTATTTATATTTATTTACATATTTTCAAACTTTTTATTATATATATTTATAAATTATATATTAGCTATATATCATTTATATTTATTTATATATTTTCAAATATATTATTTACATTTAATAATTATAAAATATTTCAACAGCCCAGATATTTCAAATTTCATATTTTACTACTATTAATAACCCCAATGAACAATTTTACAAAATTGGTTTTGAATTTTTCTCTTTTTTCGCATTTCGTTTTTTTTTTTCTCGTAATTTCGTTAACCAACATGGATATTTCGTGGGCAAATTCCACCCCTTTTCATTCCCAGAAAATAGCGTAGTCCTTGCCTCTCTCAGCTTCCTTTTCTGCAGCCCTCCCCCTCCCCCCCCCACCAGTTTCTCTCTTTCGCTTCTCTTCTTTGGCTGCCGAGAATCTTTATCTCGGCAGTACCGGCCATTTGTATACCACTGTGTGTTTAAATGAACGACTTGGCGACGAGCCCTCCCCCCCCTCCCCCCACCAATCCGCCCTCCGGCTATAGAACGCCGTGCTCCTCGTGCCATTTCGAGCCTCTTGATGCGCCCCACGATTATTTACGATACTCTTTCACGATTGCGTCTCGTCGATTACGAGAAGTTAGTGCACGTTCGTTTCCCCCCCCCCTCTTTTTTTTCCTTGGTTCTCTTATTTCGATCCTTTCTTGATCTCCCTTGGTGTCTTTTTCTCTTTCTTTCTCCGTCTGTTCGTATTTTCCCTTTTTTATTTCCACATCAATCCCCCCCCCCCCCCCCCCCCC
>JAPYZI010002405.1:0-23723 GCA_030523105.1 Ophioninae sp. A BG-2022a | reverse complement strand
ACTTTCGGAAAACCTGAAATCGATTTGTTTGCTACTCGAACAAATGCAAAGTGCGAAAAATACGTTTCGTGGCTTCGAGATCCAAACAGTATAGCAGTCGATGCATTTACAATATCTTGGAATAATTTACATTTTTACGCTTTTCCACCATTTATAGTCATCTTGCGAGTGTTACGCAAAATAAGAGATGAAGGATCGCGGGGTATTGTTGTAGTCTCTGAATGGCCGGCACAACCGTGGTACCCACTTCTTCGCGCTCTTCTTATTGCAGAACCCATATTCTTCAAACCTAACGTTTATTTGATATCTTCTTCAAACAGGGAACCACACCCTCTATGGGGGAAAACTACCCTGGTTGCCGGAATTGTATCAGGAGATCTTCCTAATTAAAGCGTATTCCAGAGGAATCAATGGAATTGATGATCGCCTCTCATCGCGACTCATCCCTTAAACAATACAACAGCGCATTAAAAAAATGATGGAAATTTTGTTCGGAAAAAAGAATCAGTCCTTTTCAATGTTCTATCGAGGATGTCATATTGTTGCTCACGAAAGAGCATAATAACGGAGCTCCACGGGGCTCTTTAAACTGCCTCCGATCCGCCATTGCATTAATTGTAGGTCCTGAAATAGGCCACGACTTCAGAATACGCCGTTTCTTCAAAGGTATTTCAGAGTTACGTCCATCCAAACCAAAATATGATTAGACATGGAACCCTAAAATTGTCTTAGATTACATCAGCTCTCTTGACTCAAACGAGAATATGTCTCTCGAAATGATCTCCATGAAACTTGTCATTTTACTCTCCCTCGTAACCGGACATAGAATGCAAACATTTTCGTTGATAAAAATTCAAAATATCGAAAGACACGGATTGACCATTCAAATCAAAATCCCAGATAAAATCTTCTGCAGTTAATAGGAAACAACCTCTTCTAATTTTACCATTTTATGACAAAGATAAGACTATTTGTGCCGCAACTACATTGGAGGCATATCTAATTAAAACAAAATTCTTGCGGGGGTCGACAGAAACGTTATTTATCACCTTTAAGAAGCCACATAAAGCAGTTTCTTGCCAGACTCTAGCACGATGGACAAAAAATATGCTGTCAAAAAGCGGGTTAGATACCCATATTTTTACTGCTCACAGCACTCGCCATGCATCGACATCACCTGCAAAAGTCAAAGGAATAAATATCGAAAGTATAAGATCAACAGCAGGATGGACTAACAACTCACAGACCTTCGCTCAATTTTATATCTTACCCATCATAAATGACAATGAGGCATTTGCTCGAGCTGTGTTACAATGAACGTTGACATATTATCATAATGGTTAATTTACTGTACTGTCGTGTGTAATGTGTTATAAAAAAAAAAATAAGAAGAAAAAACACAATAAATGTTGCCGTATACGACTTTAAACATCTATGATTGATCTTGAGGAAGAGATGCGAAATACAATTAAATGATTAAACAAACTTACCAAAGTGAAGTTCTATCATAATCGTATGTAGCATCTCTTCCGAAAGATCAGTCCCACCCTTTATATTTATTATATATCTATAAAATGCCCATATCTAATGAGAACAATAGATATATACCCAGATGTCTACGGCAACGCTTTGAATACATGAAGGTGACGCGTTACCAGCGTAAACAAGACGCGGAAAACAAAAACGAAAGCATCTATATATGCTTTAAAAAAATGTGGCGACACCTGAGGGGAATGAGGGTACTACGATTGATCTTGAGGAAGAGATGCTACATACAATTATGATAGAACTTCACTTTGGTAAGTTCGTTTAATCATTTAATAACGATGATATGGAACCCAATTAACAGGGTCTGACTGTAAATATAAATTCACTGCTACTTGAAATGATTTTTACAATATATGACGATCGATTGAAGAAAGTACGAAAAGTGGTCAAGATTTCCATTCGGTCACCAACTAAAAATGTCGTCTTCTTACAAAAATATGTGAAGGAACGATAAGGCCCCAAAAAAGAATTGGCATTGATATTAGACTGCCGTACTCGCTGGACTAGCCTTTTGAATATGTTAGAACAATGCTACAATTTAAAAAGTTGTATTGATAAAGCATTAATCGATATTGAATCTGAGATTAAATTCAGCGATAATGAGTGGTTCATAATTAAAGATCTCATTTCTAACTTGCAGCCTTTTAAATTAGGAGTGGATGTACTTTGTAGGCGAGAGTCAACGCTTATAACTGCGGACACAACATTTCGATTTATTTTGGATAAATTGCAGTAGCAAAACACAGTGTTGAGCAACGAGTTGTCACATACTTTGCATGAACGTATACAAGAACGGCACACTGATTTAAAAGGAGTTTGATTTATTTGCAAAATCCAAAAAAGTACGACGAAGAAGCCAAAAACACAGATCGTACTTATACATTCTTTATGCCAAGAAAAATTGCAATTCGTCAAGAAATACAGAAAATAATAGAAAGAGTCGTAGTTCAAGACGATGAAACATATCCAGATGACGTCTTCGAAAATACACCGATAGCTGGAACATCTGCTCCTGATACAGATCCTACTCTAACGCTAAAATAAGAATTAGAAAAACGGCTTCAACAAGAAAAAGAAATATTTAAGAAACAGCCAGACAACAAGAAAAAGGACTTTGAGAAAATTTTAAAGAAAGAAATGACGTCCTTTGAGTCGGATGGTATCAGAGGAGAGTATCTGACGCTCGCCTATGAATATATCCTGACGATTGAGCCTACTAGCGTAGAAGCCGAGAGAGTATTTTCAGCGTCAGGATATGTTTGTAGTTCACTCAGAAGCAAGCTCGCAGATGATACAATAAATGCCATTTGCTTCTTAAGAGCGTATTTTCAAACGTTATCACCATAGGGTGAGATCATAGTAATAGTATCTAAGGTAAAATTGTGATGTGATTATTAGTCATTATATAAATAAGACTGCATTAATAATTAAAAAAACTGTTGTTAGGAGTGATGCTAAAATTAAACAAAACTATTAAACTATGCCAAACGCTTAAAGATGAATCTGAGTCAGTAAAAAAACAGATTACTAATTACTTATACTTATTTAATAGAAAAGAAATAATTTCTGTTGCTAAATGTAAGAAATGTTTAATAAAAGTTGATTTTTGCATAAAATGTGTAGTTTTAATTTGATTTTGTAACATAATATCAAGGATGCGGGATCCCGCGTGATCCCGCGCGGGATTAAACAATCCCGCATATCAATCCCGCGGGATTGAATGAGCTGCGGGATTGCAATTCCTAATTGCATAGCAACCAGAAAAAATTGACGGTGAAACTGTACATTGTAAGAGATAACTGGCATGACGTATGAGGACTACGATTTTATCTCTTCGGAAGAGATGTTTCATACAATCAACATAGAACTTCACTTACAAGTAAGTTCATTTAATCCTTGGATAAAAAGTAGTCGGTGTTTTTGCCGAATTAAAGGAAAAGGTCGTCTTTTTTAATTAACCCAATGTACCGGATTTACAATACAATTTGAATATCTAGACAGGCGGCAGCGTATCAAGCCAAGTTCAAGCAAGGGAACTAGTCAGCGCCGAGTGTATAATATTACACGAACTACTTGGTGCCACTTTTGACCCTTCTATAACTCAAAACCTCTTCAATGTAAACACATAAAACTACGTGTGTTTAACTATATCCATAAGGACATGTAGAAGCCCAAATTTCATGAAGCTAGCTCAAACGGTTATAAAAATATGAATGTAAAAAATCGTAAATTTTAGCACTGACTGACTGACTGGCATTTAGTACCTAAATCTAACCCACTTTCAGATGACTTAGAAGGATTAAATTTTGAATCTAGCTTGGTAATTGTATGTAAGCATAGGAAAAAATAAAAAAATGTAAAAAAATAAAAAAATAAGTGGTGTCCCCATACAAAAATCTTGTAACACGCGCTAAACAACCGGCCAACGGTGTGTCGTCGGCGGCGCGTGGCACCGCATAATTATACGCAGAACAGAAGTAAATTTACATAAAAGCGCTCCCATAAACACATAAACATAGGCACCGCTTACGAATACCGATTTAGTTATTTATTGTTTTATTACATTTATGTTCATCCTGCTTCTTTATCAACGATGAATTAAATGATTGTCATACTATAACCGCAAACGTTCTTAGTGCCTAAACCAGTAACAGTATAACGCAAAAAAAAAAACATTAAATCTCACTACCTGCCTAGTTTTCTTTACAAAAAGTAATTATATCCCACCAAAAACGTAAATGTAAAACAGGAGAACCAAGTTCAATACAAAAATTATGCTTGGCTGTGGGCTTCACCGCAAAAAGAATGGAGATCTAAATGAGTGCCAAGTTCTATGCAAAATCGAAATAGGTATTTATAGGAATAAAGTAATATTATGAACCAGTATTAAACTCTATTTCTTTGCTTTATTGGATAACTATAACAATTTTTGTTATTTAAACATGTGAGATCTTAAAGTAGGTTAAATTTGACTTGGCCAGTTTTTATCAGAATTAAAATGTTGAATAACTTTATAAAATGACTGATGTAATGAAAACTGGCCAAGTCAAATCTAACCTACTTCAAGATCTCACATTTTTAAATAACAGCAATTGTTATAGATATCCAATAAATCAAAGAAATAGAGTTTAATAATTGTTCATAATGTTATTTTATTCCTATAAATACATGTTTCGATTTTGCATAGAACTTGGCACTCATTTAGATCTCCATTCTTTTTACGGCGAAGCCCACAGCCAAGCATAATTTTCGTATTGAAATTGGCTCTGCTTTTTAACATTTATGTTTTTGGTGGGATCACATAGAACACGATTGCTATTGAACAGTAATTGTCAAATAATTTTTTTGAAATCTTCACTTGCCTACTACATGTATTGTAAACTCGGTAAATATTAATCGTAACAGAATAGCTTTTTAATATGCCGAATTATCTTATACGTTCTTAAATAATTGTGTTATTAATATATGATTGATTGATTTACATAATTTATTATATATACAGCAGTTTCACGAATTGTAAAGTTTGGTACACCTTCACGTCGCGACTAGCATACTGTACGAACACATGTCGCCATCTTACAGCGAAGAACGTGCTACTGTTGGTTGAAGAGATTCTAAAAAAGAGTACATTCGTTTTCTACATTGCCGACGTCACCATCGAATATGTTTTCGCCGTGTCGATAATACTGGAATTGGTCGTAATAACAATGGTTATATAAATATAACCATTACTAGATAATACTGAACAATAAATCATTCACAAATAACGAATAATAAAAATAATAATAATGATTATACTAATAACACTGGACATGGTAGGGATGGTTATTGAGATGAATCGAATCTTCCACTTATTATTGTCATCAATCTTTGAATTAAGTTTAAGCGAACGATTTACATAGGCTTTCCAAATTTAAAAATAGGATATGGTCAAAATATAATAAATCACATCGCCATTTCTTTACCATCAATGGGTAGCATGCACAATTATAAACGTAAATTCTACCTCGTTGCATATTTCTTTGCTATGTGTTTTCATATTTCCGGAAACCAATAAACTTAATGATATGCAGTTGATATAGAATCGAGTAGTTGACCAATTATAAGAAGACTACGTTGGTCTGGTTCCAGGTTCTATGAAAGGCTCGATCTTTATCACTATTCCTTACTACACGAACTCAGTTCTTGTGAATCGCACACGTGGGCACAAAATTTTCGAGCGTTTCTCGTGTGAATCACTCTATATCTCATCACAACATACGAATGATCTCACCGACGGGCATTAAGATTCAAAATATATACGAAGTTCGTGATCCTTTTGTTATGCGTCTCGTGGAATACAGATCCATTTAAATGAATCAGGAATTCTTTTTCAAACCAGTTTTTAAAGTTGAAAGACAATCATCAATGAATATTATCTATGTTAAAATATCTATTATTTTAAATGTAGTTATATTAATCTTAGAGGTATCTTATTTTCTTGCAAATTAAATTTGAATTATATTGCATTCGGATATGAGAAAAAGAAGAGTTTTTATAAAAATTAAAGATTTATTTATTTAATTTGTTTTACTCATTTCCTTCCTCAATTTTCAGTAAGTATTCATTTCAATATAAATTCAACTTATTTATGTAATTGATAATAAAAAGATTTGTTCGAAATTATGTTATATTA
Organism: Ophioninae sp. A BG-2022a; assembly: GCA_030523105.1. Taxonomy (NCBI): domain Eukaryota; kingdom Metazoa; phylum Arthropoda; class Insecta; order Hymenoptera; family Ichneumonidae; species Ophioninae sp. A BG-2022a. The sequence goes on along the minus strand of JAPYZI010002405.1, from coordinate 17,500 downwards.
AGCTTCGGATATGTGAACAATTAAATATTTCAATAAAAATTAACAATTTATTTATTTATGTCCATTTACTTCGATTTTCAGACACTACTTATTTCAATAAAAACCCAATGTATTAATTTCATTGGAACTTGTAAATTCAGAAATCCATGACTTTGGACTAACTTTTCGCACGACGATCCATCCAGTAATACCTCTAGGAGAGGCAGAAACTGATATATGAGTGCGATAGATAGATGAAATATTTGAATAACGAATTTTTGAGATTAGTTATTTTCAGCGTCAAACAAAACCATCAAGCTGATTGTCTATGGATTCTACGGAAAACGAAGCATTTTTAAATGAATACATATGTGGTTCTTTAATCATCCGTGGTTACACTGTCAAAAATAACGCGCTGATAACATGGTTCGGGATGACCCAACCATTGTTTAAATATTTTCCACGTTGCCAGTATCGTTCTGAACGACACATGAACATTCAGGATATTATTTTGAATCTTTCCGAATAAAAATATCATGGAAAAATATAACTCATATTAATTTTATATTGAAGTTGCGCGTGGGGTTATTTCGACTGACCACGGACGGTTAATGTTCCTTCAATTTCTGATTCTGAAAAGAATCAGAAATGTCTACGACGTTTATGAATTCCCCGTTAATTAATAATGATTTTGGTTACATATTTCCACGATATTTATTAATTGGTTGTAGGAGTTTGTCACGGTGGATTGTGCTGATTATATTTATTCCTATAAATGATTGAAAATTATTCACGCTATTCAATTTTAATTTTGTTAATCGTGACTCTAGTATTTTTCGTCTACTTATATCCGAATATCTAATTTTTCCCTTCTCTGGAGAATTTTTCCTAAAGCAAGGTTACTTTCTTCTCATTGACGGATATCTTGTTTGCATATATAAATAATATAGAAAATTTTATGGTATTTTTTTTTCATTTCTTCTGGCGCTTATCAATTTGGCGCATCCGCTTTTCACAATTAAACGGTTATTTCGTGTTTCTTCCTTATCCACAATTGAAAATTACCTAACATGTACTTAATTTTTGTTTTTGAATTACGACTCCAGTATTATCTTTCATGTTTATTGAAATATCAGATTTTTCATATATCCGAAAGTTCGTGTAACATAAATTAATGAAAATTTTATTTTTATTGGAACAAAGAATCTTAGAAAATTTGAAATTTTTATATTGAGATTGAAAATTAATAACATATGGACATTGTAAAGCAATATTTATGGAAATAAATAAGTCTTTCATTTTTATTGGAATACCAGATTTTTACATATTCGACGCTTGATAGAACTAAACTTCTTGTATTTATAATTTGCAAGAACGACAATTTTTTGTAATTGAATCAAATTACATCTTAGAAATAAGAATTTTTTAATTTAACTTGAGAATTTAAAAACATTATTTTTATAGGAATACGTAAATTCGAATAAATAAAGAAATCGCAATTTTTATTTGAATATTGGTTTTTTCACATATCCGGAGCATAATGAAACTTAATTTCTTGCAATTAAGATTTTCACGAAAAACAAATAAAAAAATTTGCATCAATGCAAATTTTTAAATCGTAACGAATACATTTAAATGTTAAAAAAATAAATTATTTTGGAAAATTGAGAATTTTAGGAACTGATCATTGAATTTCGATGTCCACAAGTGACCGTGTTAAATTCATATGTTTATAACTTTTTAATTTTTCATTGAAAAATTCTAAAATAATTAATGTACCAGTATTCCGTTAAGACCTCTAATTTTCACTAATTTTGGCGTCTTTTAATGTTCGTTCAGAGATACCTTAAATTGGTTGTTTTTCAACCGACAATAAAAGAAGCATTCGGAAACATAGGGAGGCTCCTTTGTCCCCAAACACGACAGCGATAAATTAAAATTTGAGTAAATAAGCCTACAGTGTGGAAGGAGGAAAAAATAATGGTTTGATGGTAGCCGGCGTATCCACGAGGCCATGCGACTCGTCCCGTCTCCCCTCCACCTCGCCATGGGTCCGAGTCGTGACGGGTTAGCTGAGTGGCGAAACGCTGCAGCCTCGTATTCGAACGCTGACGAGCGTACGGACGGTCGCTCTTCGGCGTGGTTTTCGCTTCCGTGCGCAGTGAATTAATTCGCTATTTCGTGAATTCGAAAAAAAAATACAAATTTTCCCAATCATCAATCGTAGTCGATTATTGTGATAATTGGATCAACCGCAAAGTTTGAGTGGCAAAGTTTCGCGACTCTGGTCAAGAGGTGCGTTCTCATATTTGGCATTCTCGTTGTTCAATTACGAAAAATTCGTTGTAAGCCAATGAGAAGTGATGTTTTTTTTTACATTATCCATATTTATCTCTAGTGGCGTGTTAATATTCGAGGGTGTATTTGTGCTTCAGTGCAACTATGATTTGGATCTATACATGAATACGTGTATTCGAGTGCAATTTGCTCCTAAGACGAGCAAGCAGTGTTATCGAGAAATTCGACGTCCATCCAAGAGCATCCGCACAAGCGTGCTCCGAATAATTGTGCTTTTGACGTTCCGAGCGGTCGAATATGGCAAAACCCGCAGAATGAGTCTTCGTCTGCGTGGGAGACGATGAAAAATGAATTATACAAAAGCCTCGTCGATCACGAGCGTGCAGAATTTATCATAGGGTTGCTGATACTTCCGACCGTTCTCTCGCTTTTGCTGTGTTCGGAAATAAAATTTAAAGAATATAAGGCATAAATAGAATCAACCAGGAGTTATAAAATGTATATTTTTTTTAAATCTTGCTGAAAAAATATTTAATATTTTTTGCAGCAGCTAAAAAGATATATATATATATTTCTTTTTAGATCGTATTATTTTTTTCCTTGATCACGGCAGAAATGAAAGCAGAAACGTTCGCTAAGAAATATACATAATTTTTTTTAATAAAACATATATATTTTGGATCTTCAGTTTGTTCATTTGTTTTTTATTAGTTTTTCCATTTTTATATTTCGAACACTTCGTCTCCTGCTTCAATTTTCTACACTTTGAAGAGTATTCTTCACTCCCGATCCAAAATACGTGGAAACTGCAAAACCCTTGAAAACATTTTCGCAGAACCTAATTTGCACATGGATGCAATTACACGACTTCTTTCGAAAAAAAACCATTGAAAATGTTTGGCAAGGAACGTTGCTTTTAATCAATTTGTAGAGCAATCCAAAATATTCTCGAAATTTCCATCAAATGGGATTGCATAATTGCTTGCATCGATAAAGTTTGATTCTTAGGTCCACGGCGGTGGGCGTAAACCCATGTGCTCCAACATCTTAACCGAGAAATTCACGTTTCCATATTTACGAAAGCCTGTAGGACGTTCGATCGCGTTCTTTTAGTCCACAAATATCATGATTTTGTCCACCTGCAGGTTTTGTTCGATTTACGAGGTCTAAAATGTTATTTTCTAAAAATTATTGTTCTAAGGATATTTAGGAATTACAATATTTCACGTTCGATGAGCCTCGCATTCCTTATTGGATTTCCATTTTTTCCCTTAGCTCTTTTCTCGTTTCTTTTTTATTCTTTTGTACTATCCTCCACTTTCGGTCGCTTTTTTCTTCCATCTTGGCCATTCGTCTCTCGCGAGAACATTTATGGTTGATACAAAAGTCTTGGTGTTCCTCGTGGTTTCGAGGCTCACGACAATTACGTGAGAAGATCAATCTAAAAGAAAATTCTGAGAAAGGAAGTATTTTTTTTCGCAGCTGTGTCAGAAAAAAAATCATTGGAGGTTCCCACAGTCCGTGGTGGTAAAGTATCCATTTCCGGTGAAGCACACAACACAATTACGGTTGACTCATGTATTCATATATTTAGATAAAATCGAAATTCTTCAGTAAATAAATTCCCTCCTGAATTTTCCATAATTTTACAGAACGTAATTATTTCAATTGTGATCGATTTCTCGGATTACTTATTCGTTAAAATTCATAAATTTTTGCAGTTAATTAATATCTCAAATTAATCATTGTCTCACGTAATTTCTCCGGAACTCCACAAAGAACCTTCAAGATAGTTGATGACAGAATTGCCGATCAAACTCTCCTATCAGACTCGATCTTTTCAACCTGCCTCTTAACGAAGACTCATATGTGCAATAGTTCGTGAATTTTCCCTCAAACCATACAGCGTCTGATATTTTCTCCGAGAAGACATTCTGAGATTCTATATTGGGAACTGCAGAGGGACTTTTTTTCGCTCTCTCTCTCCCTCTCTCTCGTCACCCCCCCCCTCTCGCTCTCTCTCTCCCGTATTTCCATCTTTCCTTACAATTTTAGCAGTCCATTGTATTTTTGGAAAAAGCAGTGAAGAATGCTGACGGTCCAGTGCAACTTGCACATACTTGGGTGTCTACGCAGGTACTTCGCAAATGCACATACACAAAAGTGGATATCCATAAATACGTATAGACAATGATAGGAGGGCAAGCCAGGAAGATGTGTCGGTGAGGCCTCGTGGTACCTCTCATGCGGTCGTCCAGGATTCGTCCTTTCCAGTGACAGAACACTTCGGTTCCAACCCCTTTCTTTGCCAGTCTATCCCCACGCGAGATTTCATTCATGAGTTTATCCTCACTATCCATCATGAAATTTTTTAGTAAGCTGAAGTTATTAGACCCGCAAATTTTTATTGTTGATTGCTTGATAGAACGAAGCAATGGACCAACGAATAGTTGATGAAAGTTTAGAGGGAGTAGACTTTTGGGGGTACCCTGAAAAGTTCCGGCAAGCACGGCCCTGAAAGCACGGCTCCTATATATAGGACCACGAACGACCACTACTGGAGGCAGATGCGTGGTTCTCGTTCCCTTTCGCCCCTCCATCGCCGTCTTCCTCTCTCTCGCTCTTCCACTGAGCTCCTAGCTGGTTCGCGATCAATAAACCCGACACAGCGGTGTTCTGGGGCAAGAGGAAAGGGAGGAAAAGGCATACAGTAGAGACTGGAAAGCTGGGCGAACCTATAGTAAAGCGAAAAGGAAGGAGGGGAGAAACGAGCTGGAGCAACGAGAGCGTCTACGTCGTTTTGACGGCGTCGAGTTCTTTCGTTCTCTTTTTTCGACCCTCTTATGCCCCACCCTCTGTAGCATTTGAGCCCTTCGTCGTTGACGCTACATGAGCTTCGTCTTCTCTTCACCATCTTTATTCCTGATTTTTTTCTCACTCAGGTTTTTCTATTATCTTAACGAAAGCCTACCCTCATCGTTTTCCCTCTTCTGCAGTTTCTATCCCCACATTCGTATCATCAGCAGAGTCATGTCACCATTTTGATTTTTGACAACACCGCTATCTTATAAAGGTTCCAAGTACATAGGAATCGGTTTTCCACCAACACCGCTATCTTATAAAGGTTCCAAATACATAGGAATCGGTTTTCTACCACGTTTTTATCTAATTTGTTTATGAATGAATCAAAGATCGAAAAATACGTTTGTCGATTCGACAGGGACTCTATTTATCCAAATATATAGTATTTGTTTAAGAGATGGAAGCAATTGTGTAGATGTGGAAACAGTATTTCCATTCTTTATACGGGATTATATTAATTACATACTATAATAAATATTATATATAATTGTATATACTATAGTTATTATAATAATTTCCATTGAAATTTACTTTACAACCCTTTATGAATATCCTACATGGAGAATTCGACTGGTTTTCAATGTTCAGTTTTGGGAGATAAATTTTGAGGTTATATAGATGTCTCTATCTGCTCTCGGGAGGGGCTGAAGTCACTGACCAGAGATTATCAGACGAATATACTAAGTACTTCTGTACTGTAATTCGACGATGTCTACGCAAATTGGGCTGATTTTGCTGCCAACTTTGACATAAGTGGTTAGAAAACATCCCCACGCAATAGTAAAATGTTCATTTTATTTTTATGATCCCATAAATAATTTGTAGCATATTTTGCATTTTTAGGGCGATTGATGTTGAATTCGTGAATTTCCGACTGTAGCTTATTGTTAATCGATCTTTTTTAAATACCGATAAATCGTTTAAAGCTCGGTCTGCTAACCCCCAGTGAGGGCGAGGTTACAATATATGTTTGAACGAATCAATATCAGTATGTTGAATCAGTTCATGAAGGCATTAGTAGGTTAGGATCGTTGGTTCTCAGTGAACGCTTCTGTCATATTCAAAAAGTGAACGATCATTTATGTTAACTTTTTCGACATAAACATAATTTGTAATGGCAGCGACGATGACACGCCCACAGTAGCATTACGCACAAAAGTTGAATAATACTTATGAAAAATAGGCGATATTCTAACCTTGTTTATGGAACGATAATACAAAAGTTGACACTTCCGCAAACAACGTCAAAATCGCCAACTCCGATCGACAGTTTACCGATATATAGGAATAACGTTTACCAAGATTTTTAAATCAATAATTAATAATAGTTTTACTCTGAAAAAGACTGTAGTACAATTAGAATCTAAAACATAAAAAAACGTTACATTTGCAAACTTCGTATTTTAAGATCTTAATTTTTAAATAACTCGAAAATGTTGATATTATGGGATAGTAATCCGTAATTTTCTAAGCTACCTCGATGAAAATTCATATTTCATTGACAGATAAGAATCAGGTGTTTCGGTATTTTTAGAAAATCGATTGTTAAGTGAGTCAGGAATGCAATTTTGTACGCGCGTTTGGTTATTTTTGAAGTAAAAACCAACGCAATTGCTACACATCCTATTGACTGTAGTTGCGGGACGATATCAGACTTTACGAAAAAATATATTCAACGTAATTGGAATGTATGTCAGAAAAAAATCGTATATTGTATTAAAAGTACCGCTGGATGGATATTGAAAAAGCGCACAATATTTTGAAAACTTGAGGATTTGTAGTTCTTGATAGAAAAATAATACATTAATTATTTTGTAATTCTTCACTGAATGATTTAGTACTTATAAACGTATGAATATAAGACACTCGCTCATCGAGACACAGCTTCTGGAGGTATTAATAATTGCAAAACCAATGTATTTGAATTTCTGCAAAATCTGAGAATATATATCATGAACATTTGATTAGTCTCAGTTTCAAATGAATAGACTGCGTTGTTACATTTGACAGTCATTTGATAAAATAGTGAAAAAAATGTTTAACGATAAATCAATCAGCCATTATTGAAAAACTCAAAGTATATGGAGTTCTGAGATAATTATTGATACTTATAAAATGATCTGATCGTATTACTACTCATTGAAGTTTGCAACATTTTTTTGGCAGTTGGAACCAATATACATCCACTCATGAAACCTTAGTTAAGCATATTTCAATATCGTCGAATTTGCCTTCAATTATTATTGACAGTGAAAAATTAACATTTCTAAATGTTATTTATTAATAAATGATGTATTTGTAAACACGTAAGATACGATCTCGACATGTAAATCCACGTTTTCTCCATTTTGGACTTCTTTCCCTATTTCTTTTATTTCACGATTTTTAATGCAAACAGAATAAATTGAAACACCTGAATTTTTGGAATGTTTCATTTAGCCTAATATACTTGTATTTTATTTTTTTATTTTTCATAAATTCTTTCAATTTTTTACTGAGGTTAATAGGTTTTTCCATTTTTTTGTTTATCCTAATATGTTTTTTTCATTTTCATTTGGGGATTTGAAAAGTTAGTCAAGTACAGAAGAGAAGTGATGTTTCGGCGTGAAAAAAGTATTGATTACGTAGGTACGTGAATATCGTTGGTAAGGGTAGATCGGTAGATTGAAGCGGGACTGGACAGTTGGTGAGAACGGTTGGGAAGATAATAGCTTTTTGGTCCTTGGCTCGTTGTGGCCCTTATACACTCCAGGCATGCTCGCTCCTCGTGTGCAGCACCCTCTACGGTTTCTCCCCTTCCCATCGTCAAATATGGATCCCATGGATTTTCGGGGAGCCCGAGGTCGCTCACTCTATCCCTCGTCCTTTTCTCCTCTTTTACAACCTTCGATCTTCACCCGCCAGCTGTTCCGCCCGAAGCGTTCTTTCGAACAAAAAGGAATGTTTCTTGGAATCGATGACAGCCTCGGATCTTTCCAAATTTTAAACCGGAATAAACTCCGTGTTTCGAAAATCCCTTCCGTCGAAATTTGGGAAATCGCTTCAACGAATCTTACTTCAAGTACACATACTTGGATTTCTCGGGAATTTGGAAACTCCAATATGCATTATCTATACATCTGCCAATTTTGGTTTTTCCCATGAAAAAGAATGCATTGTTAATAATATATGGAATCTTTTTTCGAGCAATTTGGCATATTAAATATGGGATGACTGGAAATTAAATACATTCCTTCTTATTGAAAAAAGTAGAGCTCATTTGCGATAATTATGGTCATATAATGTACTGTAAAATAGAACCTAAGGTTTCAGTACAATTAAACATTTAATATTTTTTTTAAGTATTATTGTAACAATATTGAAAAATCGTGAAAATGTTTAAAGTTTAAGGAGTGATATTTCTTAATACAATAATAATATACGAATTATGTCAGAATTTTTTTACGCATCATTTATTAGTTATAAACATATGAATTTAACGCTATAGCTTAAGAAAAAAAGCTTCTGTAGATGTTAATGGTTGCAAAACGAATGAAATCAAATTACCTCGAATTCTGAAAATATGATATCATCAGGATTTAGAATCAAGTGATTGATGATACGAAGTCGAAGTAAATACATAGACTGTGTTGTCATGATTGGCGATAAGTTTAGAATAATACAACTATTAGCCTTTTGGGTATAGTGCTCGGGGAATCTTATAATATAGGCTACATAGATATTAATATAATATGTAACGTATTGAACAAATATAATATATAATTAATATATAATATAATAAACACATTTTTTATTATAAAATTTGTTTGATTATATTATATATTAATTATATATGATATTAGTTCAATGTATTTTTTATTATTATATTTATACTACCTTTATAATATCGACGCCTTTGATCGATATACTTCAACAAAAAGCTTGTGCACTCAGGCCTGGGAATCAGCAAAGTACAAAGTAGTCTATACAGATACATGATTTCCTCAGTTTCCCCGTACCGTTGGCAAATGAGATATAGTGTAGCTTGAGTCGACTATAGCCGCAACATGATGCGTTTCGAAAAACGTGCAAAAAGCGGAAAAAGTAGAAGAAAAAGTGAAAAGGAAGGGAAGAATGAAATATAGAAGCCCGCAAGGGTGTACGCGAAATAAAGAGATAATAACAAAAAATATATATACAAACATCGTAATTATATAGTTTATATTATTATATTCATATTATTATAAGTAGATAGCAATAAAAAAACTCGTCAATATAAAAAAACTATTATTTACTGGGAGTATTAATTTCTATGATTATAATATTATAAATGGTGTACTTAATTTATAGCAGACGAAGGATATTGACATGCATTTTTTAAATCAAAACTAAACAAGATTTCGACTGCATATAAAGTTGGAGTCAATATTTATATTTATATTAAAGAATTATATAAACATAAATATATAAATATATATGGGGCATTCCATACCGATTCGACTGGTCAGACCCGTCACCTCTCCGATTTGACCCGCGATTTTTTATGTTGTTGTGCTATCTCTGCAAGGCACTCGATAATTTCTTCACATTTTTTTAGCACGATTTGCATTCATAATATTTCTTATAAAAAAAAAATTAACGCAAAAATTTTCAAAATCGGAAACCATCACAAAAATCCTGTGTCATATATCAAACACTGTGAGCGCTTAAAAAAAGTGGGCGCGCGTTTCGTTTTGCGTACAATGCGTTTTTTCGCAAAAAGAAATGAAAAAAAAAAATAAAAAACATAAAGAATCAATAGCGCATCCAGGCGTTAAAGATGAAAAAAATTACATGACATCGTAGAATTACATGTAGAATTGACCAGAATTTTCTCAGATTTTTGTCAGAATTTTTGCCCGGGATTTGTTTTCATCTGATCTGGTCAAATGTCAATCTGACCAAATCCTTTTTTAATCCGAACAAATTCTGGTCAATTCTATATGATCTCATGTAATTCTTTCCGCTTTAACGACTGGGTGGGCTATGGATTCTATTTTTTTTTTTTTCATTGTTTTCTGTTTTTGTTTCACTTTTTTTAAATACTCGCAATTTTTGATATGTGACACAGGATTTTTGTGATTATTTTCCAATTTTTAAATGTGGACGTTAATTTGCTGTTTATAAAAAATATTGTGAAGTCAAATATAAAAAAAAAGCTGCAAAAAGGTTTGAGTGCCTTTCAGAGATAGTATAATAACATAAAAAATCGCGGGTCAAATCGGAGAGGTGAGGGGTCAGACTCAGGTCGAATCGGCATGGACCTGACCCGTCATATATAAATATAAATATTTATATATGTCATTTATGATCCAACATTTATATTTATATATGAAATATTTGATTATAAATGCCTCATATATAAATATAAATACTTATATTTATACTCAATATTTCTATTTGTATTAAAAGAAAAGAAATTTAGACTTCGACGTAATTTTGATGTAAGCTGTCTTGCAATCAATGAGATTTCTCGTACCTTTTGGATTCACGGGAAACATTTCATATATCTAGGCGGCGTAAAATCAGCTTTGGAAAGTATACATAGCGGAAGGTCCGCTCAGCAGACGTTGATGGATTTTGTCCATTTAATCTTGGCAGCCGGGTGTTCTATTAGAAAATGGTACTAGGATGATTGTTTGATTGGGGTGTGCCTCGTTCGAGTTTATAGATAGCAATTGAACTAGTCTGTGATTTTAACTTCGACAATCAAGTAATCTGCTGCGAGAAGCCATTTTTTCAATCTTTTTGATCCTCGTAATAAACGATGCACGCACGTATTATTTGAGAGGATACACGGAAAAACATGTATAGATACAAATTATAGTAATGCGCAAATAATCGAATAAAAAGCATATGAATTTAAAATAGTTCAGTAAGTTAAAATTAAAAAAAATGGTAAAGTAATGTAAATAAAAAATCATAAAGTAATATTAAAAAGTAACGTAGGAATAATTAAAAAAAAATTGTTTAACTTACAAATATGAAATGGTGTATGTGGTAACGTAAATGAATGAAAGTGGGAGCGTGTGATCGTGCTATTTTATACAACGTGATAAAATTCGAAATATCTTAATGCAAATGATAAAAATAATAATATTAGTGCTGCTACGAGATTTTCGAAGGTTGAGTGTTTACCTGGCGTGTTTTGCCAAACCCTGTAGGTGTATGCTGCTCATCTGGTCTATTAAGGACCTCTTCCGATCAAGGATGGTGCGAGAACCTCCAGGAGGTTATCAGTGGTCAGCGACTCGCCTCGCTATGCTCTTATTGTCTCTAATGGCAATAATGAACGGTAAGTCCCAATAATCAACCTGATAAACTCTATGGTAGTGCACTTTCATACACTTTCTATTACTTGAAAATATCGTTTTTCACCAACTTTACATTCGTTTTAATGAAATTTAGGAATTTGTTTTTGAAATCTTGACGAATTGGAAATCCAACTTTCAATTCGGTGATATTTTCGTTCATTTATTTTTTCGCGTTTCTCAATATCTGAAACGTCTTTGGAAATTGGGACAGCAGATATTTACCACGATATTTAAAAATGTCGGAGCAATTTTGACAACTATAAACAGCAACAAACAAATTTTGAAGTTATAGAGAATTAATCGATCAGGTTCCGGAACCTTCCCTCTTCCTCCTCAGATCCATCTGCAATTTTCCCGGGACCTTCTTTGTAATAGTTTAAGACAGGTCGAAAAAGAGTATTTTGGGGACTTGAAATAGTTTTCAAGATACGAATTTTGAAAAATATTTATTTACACGTGCTCTTACTATACTAAATAAACACTAACATACCCATCATATATGGAATATCTCATGTATGGGAATATACAACTATCTCGTAAATCAGTTTACCAAACCGATTTTTGAAGAGGACATAAAACCAGCTACATTTAGCGTTTTTTTGTTATTTTGTTTATAGTTTTCGATAAGCCTTTTGATAATGCAGGTTTTTCATCATTTTTACACATTGCAAAATAGTGCACTAGATTTTAAAAAATAGTAATCTCGCCATTTAGCGATAAGATCTTTTAAAAATACACTGTTAGTTTTAGGTTCGTTTTTTAAAGAGATTTTTGCGATTTTCTTTGCAGAGTTATTTAGTGTTTGTTGAAAAATGACCGGTTTCTGAAAAGCCGGCATCGTACACCATAAGTGGAAAACGATGAAGTTTTTAATATTTAGTAAGAGAAATAAAAAGTTGTATTTTGTTATTTTGGAGCCACTGCATCTTTTTGTTATTGTTTTTCAAACAATTTTTGTGTCACTATTTTCATTTTCCTTGAAACGTTGAAGAAAGAGACGTTGGAAGAAAATTCTAAAAAAAATGTAGTAACTCCAAAATAATAAAATGCAAAGTTTTACTCCGCACACTAAACATTGTAAATCTAAAAATTCTCAAATTACGTCGCACAACATCGGTTTCTCGGAAACATGCATTTTTTAAGAAAAACCTGGCAACTCCGTGAAAAAAATGGCGGAATGTTTTTTTAATCAAACTAAAAGTAGTGGTGCCCTTTTCAAAGATCTTGTCACTACATGGTGAGAGAACTACGCATTCAGAGTTGAACACACATTTTTGAAAATAAAGTAATTCGTGAAAAATCGGTATTTTTTAAATAACGTAACGTCAACAATAAGAAATTGCAAAGATACAAACAAATTAGGAAAATGGAGCTGGCTTTGTATTAAAGGGAAGGTTTGTGCCAAATTTCCGATCGAGCAACAGCGGGGCGACGGGGGGGGGGGGAGGAGAGCTTTTCCGGACTTTACTGTAAAACATCAAAATTTGATTTCCCGAAAAGTATTGCATGTCGACAAAAATCCTAGCAGCAATTCAAACCCCCACTTCTGACAGTTCGGATATATTTAGAATTGATTTATCATATATGTGAACAATTAGGAAATTATGTTCGTACTATTGTATTTAAAAGTAGTATTATGTAAAACAAAAAACTGAGCTATAGATTTATAAATATAGTAACAGTTTTAAAATTTACAGAACAGTCTAACAATAAAAAAAATGTTACTTTTTCTAGGCTGTAACTCTCAGAAAAGATTTTTCTAAATCTTTTCTGAGAGTTACATTTCTACCATGTAACTCATCTGAAATGCGACTTAAAGAAATATTTGTATTTCGGTGTAGACTCGCCAGCGGCCTGTCTTGTAGGAGCGGGTCAATGTCTCTAAAAAACTGATTGTCCGTTGGGAAGGTCTGCACTGTGTGGTCGGTTTTTATTATTCCGTACACGACGTTGCGTCAAGTATATGTATATGTGTGTATGTATATATGAGAGCTATTTCATACTAATTCAACGAGCTCTTGACCCAACCATTTTTTTACTCGTCCCATTTCTTTCTTACTTTTTTTATATACAGAACGATAAATCAAAGATTAGGGAAGAAAAAACGATGATATGAACATTTTTTAAACTGGTAATCTCAAATCATCTTTCTAGAAAAAACAATTCGTAACTAAATGTTGAATATCAAAGTTATTCCACTCTAAAATAATATTTGTCTCTAGTCGAACACATTAATTTTTGTAATTATACAAAAGTTAAGGATTTTTTTCGTTTCTTACATATCAATTCTTGCGGATATTTCGATATTTCTTCACAAAAAGTTTTGTAGATTGGACACATTTAATTTTTATCTCATTCTGTAAAATTCTATAATTACGTGAACATTATAGCAAATCTGCAGCCCCTATTCTTACTTTTTTTACGATAAATAAAATGTTATTTCCTAAAAGATTTTTCGTTCGATTTGGAGGCCGGTGTCATCCTACAATTTTGTAAAATGCGATTTTATATATAATTATCGATTTTAGTTAATTGATGCGTGATTTTCATTATGATTCGAATGTTTTCCGAACTTCATTTCGAATTAAGAATTCAGGATTGATAACGTACTAGAAGGAAGAAAATTATTTTTAAAAATTGATTCAGGACCGGTAGTACATTTTTTTTTTTTAACGAAAATGGCTGCGTGAGCAGATAGGAAAGTATTTTCCAATTTTTTTTCCTAAAAACTATGAATAACTGTTTTCCTTTTTATCGCATCGAAGGCTGGTATAAATCTGATAGATTTCTTTTAATTAAACGCATCATTATAATTACTTTTTCCGCTGATGATAATGTATAAGAGTAAAATTGCTTATTCTAAACATTAATTTTTTAATAAATGTTATTTGTAATCCAATTGAACTATATTATAAAATCGTAAAAATAAGTAAAAGAAGTTATTCTCTTCGTTAATGATTTTTGTTTCTCACCTATTTTAAACTAAAAAATTCCTAAATGAATAGTAAATGACCACTGAGAAGAGCGAATGTCCCACTTTCAATAATAATTTAAGTGAAATTCAACGATATAGGCACTTACTTAACCGAGGATTTTTCAATGACAACACATCCGTTCCAACAGAACCAAAAAAGATCACCAATGTTTGAATTTAAGTGATATGTTCGGTTCAACTTTATTATAATCAATAATTACCCAAAATGTCAATATATATTGAGTTTTCCACTGATTGTCGATTAAATTTGGAAAATTGGTAAATTTACCAAATTTAATGGTAAATTTGTAAATTTACTTCCAAACCCGACGAAGCAGTCTATTTATTTGAAAATCAGCCTAATCAATCGCTTGATCCTAAATTGTGATGATATAATATTTTCAGAATTTTCCGCGCTTGATTTCCATTCATTTTTCAACCATTAACGCCTGCAGAAGATGATTTTCCATCAATGGCGGTATTAACAATTCATATGCTAACACTACACAGCAAAAAATTCTTAAGTGATTCATGAGTTATTGTATATTATTATTATTATTATTATTATTATTATTATTATTATTATTATTATTATTATTATTATAGGTTATATGTAATATATGTACATATATATTATATACTGTTAAGAACTATCATTCCTGAAGTTTTTAACAATTTCGCCGATTTTTTAAAGGTCCGTCTAGTAATTAAATTTATATTTTCTGAACAGGAGACGAGAAGGTCTGCTGTTCAGGAAATATTAATATTCTAGCTAGGCAAGCATTGCCTAAATGTAACCAGCCAAGAATTCGCCAGGTGGCTCCGAGTTAAGCCCTTTATGGAACCAAAGTACCATAGTAGATGTATAAGCCTCGTGGTCGTTGTTGTGCCACGTACTAAAATTGCTATGTTTCCAGTGTGCACTCAAGCTGATGGTGTTTTAATTCTTGGAAAAAGCTAAGTTTGAGAATAAGTAATAATAATTCGACTCACATCGTATGTATTTTTGATGTCAGCGGAGTCGTTTATGGATAAATTTTTGAATTTTCACGTCACGACCACATTGAGGATCGTCCACTATTCGTAAAATCGAATTTTAGGTATTCCTAAAATCGCGAGGACAGTCCGTACTACTCAAATTGTTCACTGTCAATAAATTTGTCAATTTGGTAGGGGTAATGTGTACTTTAAAATAAGACACTACAAATTATCCATTTGAAAGTTTGAAAAGTTTATTCGTTTTTTGTTTGCCATATTTTTAACGTACAGTGTTAGAGTTAGAGAATTAAAAATAGTTATAACAATAAACATATTAGCATTGAGAACAAAAGTAATAATCGAAATAAAAAATAATAATAGGAATCGAACATAACAAGAAGAATTAAAAAATTATAATAAGAATAATAAACAATACTAAAAATACATTCGATCCATTAAAAATAAAAACAATCTGCTGATATGATAAATCTTCTCTTAGAAACGTTGATTTTGTTTATACCTTTTTGCCAAATTACTATTGAATAATATTTAATTTAAAGAATGAGGAGCAATAATTACAATCACAATGACGAAAAAAAAGAAAAAACATACAATAAGAATAGAAAATGACTAAAATAAAAAGCGTTTAGAGCCTGATTACGAGAAAATTATTTTCCCTGATAACCATTATTATTTATACCCTCGAAAATCAGAGGTGGTGGGAACTTTACTGTGCGATATAAAAAAGACTAAGCGAGAATCTGAATGAACTCCAAATGAGCTGCAATACAGTGGAGAACAGGTTTTCGGAAGAATAAGCGGGGACGTGTTGGTCATACGAACGAATAATGCGAGATCCTCCTGTTTTAACGCGTGCAGCATATTAAGTGCGTTTTTGTACGAGGCACACTCAACGGAGGGTGTCAAAAGTCTCCCCTTCCGCTAGGAAACTGTCGAATCAGACTGCTTAGCTTGACGTTCCGACTGCACTCTTGTGCACTACAATGCTCTCGAGTCGGGTACGATTCTTTGGCTTGTTTCAACCGACCGATCGCGAACAATGACTGCAAAGTGTCAGAGATCATTCATCACGCGACGTGTGCCTGACATAATGATCCACGTGCGTGTTTAGCCTCCTGCAAATATTACTTAAACCTATTTTCCATCCGTATTCACTGGCGTTGCAATCAATATATCAGACACTTTTTTATTCGCTACTTTATCATTTATACGTATGAATATGTTATGAATTTAAATCCTTATTCTATTAATCATTTTATGAATATATAAATCAATAAATGACACGTGCACCAATTTCGAGGAAGACATTTATATTATGTAATTAAGGCAGAAAAACCATTTACAAATTTGAAACAATCTATCCTTTTTCCATACATTGATAGTTATATTTCTTAGGAATATTGATCCAATTTTTACACCCAAATGACAAGAATTGGAGTTTTCGCGAAAAGGCGCCGAGAGCGTGAGTGCCGAGTAAACAGAGCTATGCGACTTTGGGCAAGTTTTTCTCAAAACTACGTTTGTCCCAACTGCTGGAATAATTACTCAGAAACTATTGTACCGATTTCGATGAAGTTTGTCACATATCTGCGTTGCACCAGCAATTTATGGGTAAATCTAAATATCATTCTGAATTCCAGAAGTAAACCCTATTTTTGCCCTTAAATATAGCAAATGTTTCATAAATAATCACAATATTGACTTTACTAACCTGCCGTTTCCTAAATTTTGTATATATGTATTTCAAAAATCCTGGTTCACCGATAGTATATGGGTCTTATCTTTAACTCTTTGTAGCCCAAGATCATAGAATTTTTAATTACTTTGGAATATGATAGGTTTAAACAAATAAAAAAACACGTATTTCTCAAAAATTAAACAATATTTATTATTTTTTTTATTTATTTGGCATTTTAGGGAGAGTAACATTACTGCAGCATTGAGCGAAACTAAAAGAAAAAAATGTGCTTTGCTAACAATATATAAACAAAATCATTCACTTACCTATAGGTTTCGACGAAAGAACTACAATTTTACACACTTTTATTATATTTTT
>JAPYZI010002404.1:0-34396 GCA_030523105.1 Ophioninae sp. A BG-2022a | reverse complement strand
AAAGAAATGTCAGTGCGTCGCAACGATGCGCATCGTTGCGACGCACTGACATTTCTTTTCAGTGCGTCGCAACGATGCGCATCGTTGCGACGCACTGACATTTCTTTTCTAATTTTTATTTTTTTGGCAACAAATTTTTCTAAATTTTTTTCTCACCTTACTTCCCATTTTCTTCATTTTGTTATCACATTTTCATGGTAGATCGTAACTTACAGAGATTTGTATAATTATTGAGTTATTTTACTCGCGATTTCAGTGAAAGAAAAAAAAGATAGAGTCATTAAAAAATAATCATTTTCGTTCACAATGTATAATCACGCGAATACAATAACGCGGGTCCTCATAACCGAGGCACGTGAAAAATAAATTTGAATTGCGGATATACATAATCGAGAAGGAAAAGATCTGTAAAGGAAAAGCCGTTTGTAGAAGAGTGTACGAAGTAGTATATCACTCCTCATCACTCGAGATCGTCAATATCGATAAATTCGCAATGAAAATCAGCGAGCCGTAAAAAAAAAAAAAAAACAAAAAAAAAACTGTCGCATGAAACGTGTGTCTCTCGACGTGTGCCGCGTCGGAGCTCGCACACCGCTGGAGACTGTCTGGGTGGATTTGATGAAACGCGGTTCGTATATGCGTCCATTTGATATCCGGAATGTTATACATGCACATGGACTTTAACGCGAAGTGCGCACCCATCGACGTCGCAATACGCAATTTGTGTACATATCCTCGTGTATGTATATCAAATCGGTTATTTCTATATATATATTTATACATATCGACATGTCTGTGGAACCGTATGACGCGTATATAGCGCGAGATGTGTACCCGCGAAATCTAGATAGCTGGTTGATTCTCGATTATCGACGTTGCTGATCTATCGACGTTGTATTCATTGGTTTTCCCATCTACGTTCTTCGGCTTTCACTCACTCTTGCTCTTGCGCAAATGCGCGTGTTATATCGGTCTCTCTCCGTCCTCACGACGCATATGGTTTCTCCTCCGGGATGATTTTCCATTAGGATATCGAGCAACGCGGACATATTCAGCCAAGCGCGAAAACGGCATCTCCGATCACAGAAAGTTCATCCCTCTTACTGAAAAAAAAAAACAACAACAACAACAACACAAAACTTAATTAAATGCAAATCCTGGTAGGTCGTTGAGCGTCACCGATCAACCGAGTTATGGATATGTTTTTTCATTCTTTCTTCGCACGATTGTCACCAAAAGCTAAGCTCCCAAGCGTTGTGGAGTAACTGACATCAAATATTCATTGATGGAGTCCGATGGGATTTCAACCAGAGGAGAGAATATCGCAAAAGCGTGGAACGTTGTCGAATAAATAAAGCTTATGGTTGAAATACAACGGAAATTCTTTGCAATTACTTATTTTTATGAACTTGTACGCATCGTTACAATTCAGTTAAATTTTTTTTCTCATTTTTTTATACCCTTAGTTCCATTGCTTTGCTAAGTATTTTTTTTTTTTCAGATTTAAATGATAGATTATCGCAATAAAGATTCGAATAATTGATGTGGTATCTTCCTTAGGTACGATACTGGTAAAAAAAAAAAGCAATTAAAAATAATCACTTTCTTTCATTTATTTTTACTGTTGTCCTATAATTGTGCTTCGCTAAATACTAATTATGGAAAATGTTCTTTTGGATTGGTTTGGGTTTGAAAATTGATATTGTACCTCGCTGAATGAAAATGATAAGAAATTTTGCTTGATTATCGCGGGCGAATCGGTCCAAGGATATTTAAAATAAAATATAAAAACCAATCGTTTACGATCCAAGCTACGTCCTGACGTCCCTCGGTGTCTCACACGTACATAATCGTTTTTTTGTTTGCAATTGGATTAATAAAAGTGTGTAATTCCTTAATAATATATTTATGTACGCGAAGCGAGGGATCGTAAATGCAAGTGTTTAAATGTGAAGGGATAATTGAAGTAAGATACGTAGGATAACGAAGGATTTGGATATTTTTACGGTCTTGATTCTTTTTTTTTCCTTTTATTTAAATTGAAATCCTATCTCGCGCGCGAGGAGTACGCCTGGCTTGATGCCAGACTGATACACGAAATAATAACTCCAATTCAGTCAACATCCCGGAGTTTGGAAAGTGCATGTACGTGGATGAAGCTTAACGCGAAAAATCCTCTCTGCGATATTCTTCGAAATGGTAGCGAAGCGTGGCTCGAGCCGAGTGAATTTTCATGGAGATAATCTGAAGAGAAATATGCGCGATTATTCGTGCGAATATACCGGAGAGATGAAATACATTTGCAACACGAAAGTTCGCGAAGAAAGAAGAGAACCGAAAAATCGAATTTTTTTCTTTCCATCTGTTTATCAGACGATCGATGTAGACCCAAAACGAGTCCATTATAGTCGACGAGGTCATCGAATCAACGATCCGGCAACGCTGATTACGAACCGATGAGCTCCATTTTTTTTGGCTGTTTTTTTGTTTTTGTTTTTATTGATTTCCGTACGCGTGTACGCATCGTTACGCGTACGTGAACTCGCACGCATCGCGTGTACGCGCAGTGTTACCAGCTCGTTTGATTTCAATTTGTTTCACTTTGGCGAGGCGCGGGAGGGCTTAGGGGGCCTGCGAAACACGTTACTATCTCATTGACGTGCGAGATATTCTCGCGCGAACTAACCCAGCTCTTCATGCATATGTGCATATCTATCGGGCGGTTCACAACTACGAGCCATTCCTCGCTTGGTATCTGGGACGTGCACCACCGAGCGAGACGCTTTTTCTTTTTTCAACTCAATCGCATTTTCTTCTACAAGCATCGAACAGTAAACGGAATTCGTTAAACCGCTTCACAAGTTGGCAAAGTGCATTTTTTTATGGACTTGAATTTCGCATCGTTTCGACGTAATGACATTTCTTTTTTCATTGTTTTTTTTTTTTTAATTATTTCCTTAGATACATTATTTGGCGAAATATTTTGTTTGCAGTTTCGAATTCTAGATTATCGCATCAAAGATTTGAATAATTATTATGGTATGTTATGAATTCGGTAACAAAAAATAGATTCATTAAAAAATGATGATTTCCGTTGCGTCGCAACGTTGCGAACTTCAATCTATTTTTTTTTTTTTGCGGAAATAAGCAAACTAGGAAAAAGGTCACAGGAAAAAAAAAATAAAGATCGCAACGTTGCCGCGCAACGAAAATGATTATTTTTCAATTTTTTTTTTACCGATATTGTAAGCGGGATACCTCAATAATTATTCGAATCTTCATTGCGATAATCCATCATTTAAATCTGAACAAAAATACTTCGTAAAATAATGGAACTAAGGGAATAAAAAAATGAGAAAAAGATTTTATGGAATCGCAACGACGCGAACTTCAAGTCCATGTGAGTTCAGTATAGTTCGAATGCGACTAAAATGATTTTTTTTTTCTAATCGTTTAAATTTCTCCGGCGAACCTTTGTTACAAAAATGTATCAAACATATTTTTCGGTTATTTGAAGAGCGATAATAAAAATATGCGAAAAAATTTATTGTCGAACAATATAAATGAAAAAATGAAAAAAGAAAAATCTCTGTCAGTTATGAGTCGCCCGGTATACGAGAGCACACGAAAGAGACGGAGTTCGCGGATTCATTGAATAGCGAACGGGATCGAGAGAGGATTTTAAGCCGACGGACTTGAAAACTGCGTATGTCTCCCTCTCACCCGCGCTCTCGCTTCAGACCGTACAAATGAGAGGGCAGCGTATCGAGAGCGGAGAACGTCGAGGTTGTGTGCGGCATACGTGTTGAGAGTTTATTGCGAGTTGTGCTGGCATTTACGAGAAAAAGCCAGCCAATATGTTGCATCTCTCGGAACTGCCAGGTGAAGAGGATCAAACGAAGAGGCGTATAGATATGTGTATGGATAAATGTGCGTGTAACACGCAAGAAGGGAGATGCGGAGATGCAATATCGAATAAATAACGAACGAGAGGGCAAAGAGACGTGTTCATCTTTACGTATGTGTTTCCCTCCATTTTCCTCCCTTTTTATCATTATTAAACAATAATAAATAAGGTTAGTAAATAATAACAACATAATAATAAACAATAATAATTCGAGAGTCCCTCGTTTTACAGTTATTAAAAATAATAATTTTTAATATTACAACTTCAATATTGTACAACGAAAATTATGATTACCATGTAATTAAAATACTAATTGAAACGAAATACTATTTTATTATCACTTATTTTTATCTCGTTTCGCTCGTTTTATTGATATTAAAGAAAATAATTTTATGATATTACAATTTTTATACTACAATATCGAATAAATAACGAACGAGAGGGCAAAGAGACATGTTCATCTTAACGTATGTTTCTCCCTTCCTTTCTATCATTATTAAATATTAATAAATAGCATTGGTAAATGAGACAATATAATAATAAATAATAATGATTCGGGAATCGCTCGTTTTATCGTTATTCAAAGTAACAGTTTTTTTATATTACAATTTTAATATTGTACAACGACAATTATGATTATCATGTAATTCAAATACTAATTTAAATGAGATACTAATTTATTATCATTTATTTTTATCTCCCTTATTATTATTATAGTATTTTTGATCTACCTCGTTATTGTTACATGTACAAACGATACGAACGATAAAAGACTCACACGTGTACCTTATCTCAAATTCGTCTCTTATCTTTGTATCGATGATTCCGATATGTGATACGAGAAATTGAAGGTTAAAAAGGAAAAAAAAAAAATTGGCCAATCGATCGGAGAATTTATTTATCGTGCGAACGGAAAAGCGTACGTGGGTCAACCGATCGTATGCCAGGCTGTACTTTCGATGTTGTTCTTTTGTTCGGCAGTGACGGTTACGTATGCTGGAACGCTCGAAGTGCTTTGTCCATTCGGTTTAACAATGCCGGCAACTTTCGGCGTGAAAAGGGCCGCAATTCTTCTCTCTTTTTTTTCTTTCATCCCCGGAGTAGAAATACAAAGTACGTGGCTACGAAATTGCATAGAACTTCCTACGTATAAACCCTCGAAACGTGTGTGCTCGCGTTGAAAAGGGGACGGGATTTTTCTCGGTGAAATTCTTAAGCTTTTTCATTCCCGGCTCAATTCACACTTCCGTGCCCCCGGCATCTCTACCCAAGAGTTTCTAAGATTGAATTAGCATACGCGTCTCTTTCTCCTTTTATTTCCGGATTTTTTCCGCTTTGCCCTGATCTTCAAGATTTCCGGAAGAGTGACTGTCTCTCTTTCTCTCTCTTGCGGCTCGAATCGCTCAAATTGCTACTCGCGTCGTTCTCATATCCAATGTGCGATGGCAAAGAAGAAACAGATGTAACGACCAGCTAAAGTGGCGATTTCATCGTATCGGACAAGCTGCCACCAAAAATCCTTTTTTCACAACGACGCGTCGCGTAAGGAATGCGATAGGGAGTGTAGAGATCAAAAGAAGTTGAAAAAATCCTTTCTAACAACTGCCAGAATTGTCCGAGCGTATGACGGTCCGTAAGAACCAATCTTTCCCTTCTTGTTTTTTTTTTACTTATTATTTTATTTCCTTGTTTACATTACATATGTATTTTTCGGTTGTTTTTTGTTTTATTTAAAAGTGATATATGTGATTTAAATTTCATTTAACGATTTAAGTGCTTTAAGTTTTATTTAAAAGTGATTTAAATTAAACTGTTGTTTTATTGAAAAGTGATATTACTGTTGAATAAAATTATTAAATTTATTAATATTAATATTATTTATGATTATTATTCCGATTCCGTTCTATATGAATTCTTCAGTAAGGTGCTTTTAGAGAACCGGAGGTTTACTCGTACTCTCTCTCTCTCTCTTAAATTGTTTACTGAACCGTTGCATTAGTTTTTACTTTTAATTATTTTTACTTTATTTTTATTTTTAGGTTAAACACTTTCGTATTATTATTATTGTTGTTTTATTATGGTTTATATTGTATTGTTTGCATTCTTTTATTTTCGTCGTGTATTATTTTTATTATTATCATTATTTTATTATTTTATTCTTGATTTGTTTAATTTTTCTATAATTTATCTATTTTTTATTATAATTATCTTTTCTCATATTTGTACTAACGCATAATAAACTTTATCATCATCATCATCAGCGTGTCTCTCCGTTCCTCGTGTTCTTTGATTACACGTTGATCCGTACTCGAGAGGTTGCCACAGTGTCCAGAAATCACGAACCACATGCGTCAGAAAAGCGAGGTCTTCGCTTTGTAGGTACTCGCGTCGGGACTGCGCAGGCTAATTGGCCAATGCGTGTCCATGGAGCGCGATGAGTGGGAGACGTATGTACGCGTGTGTACTTTTGTACGAACGAGCAACGGAGAACTGTGACGTACGGCCGAAAAAGATATTGGAATTGTTCAATCAGCGACTGGTGTGCCGCTCGAAAATGTCAGCTAACGAGCTGACGATGCAATTAATCCATTTCTGCGGTGGCTTATGGAAAAGCTGCCGACGGGAATATCGGTAATAAAGGACCTTTGCCAAATTGAGCGACAACTTCCGAGATTAGCTCGATACTTGAAGAATTCAACGAAAAAAAAAAAAAAAAAAATGCGATTGAAGTTCGCAACATTGCGACGCAACGAAAATAATTATTTTTCAATTCCTCTATTTTTTTTTTTAATCGATACAGTAAGCAAGATACCTCAAAAATTATTCGAATCTTTATTGTAATAATCTATCGTTTCAATCTGAAAAAAAAAATACTTCGCGAAATAATGGAACCAGGGGAATAAAAAAATGAGTAAAAAAATTCATTGAATTGTAACGATGAGAACTTCAAGTCCATAAAAAACGCATTTTCTAAGGTTTCTCGAATTGGCTCAAGATGCCATCTTCTATCATCGACTGGTTCATCTTTTACAACGAGTTCGAGCTCTTCTCTAAGTCAAGAAACAGTTTTCAAGAGATCGCATTAATCTTAAATTCTGAAAAATCGATGAACAAGCCTGAAACGCCACAAAGCGTAAGACGTATGTCCTCATTTTCCATTTTTTTTTTTTCGCCTGGGCTCGCTCTATCCGGACGTCGTTTTCCATCTTCGTGTCTCGTTCCTCTTTTATGTGAAAATACGTTCCACGAGCCCGCGAGTCGCAGGACACCGCGAGACTCTATTTGAGGGAGTGAGTCATTTCAGATTTATCGTCCTTCCTGCAAATTTATATGGTCGAACAGAGTGCTATACTGAGGGAGAATGAGAAAGAGAGAAGCAGAGGGACGGAGCTAGAGATACTATTCGCATCTGGTGCCGTCGACCTATACTTTTAAATTATTCTCCCCGACAAATCCAAGAATACGGTACAATTTGTCTATTTCCGTACTTGCGTTCTTCCATGAGTCTTTCTGTTTGACACGGACGTTCATATCCCGCATCCTCTTTGCGTCCACTAAAAAAGTAACGTCGATTTACCGATAATCTTTTTTTTTGTTTTTTGTAGAGTTATCCCAACGACGGTTCCTAAAAGTGACGTGGACAGAAACTCGATTACGTTTATTATAAGGTACCTGGTCCATGTAAGGCCCAACTTATTTGTTTTCAAGTAGAAATAAAAACTATTAATGTTGAAATAAAACAAAAATGTTTATTTAATCATGTATTCAATAATCAACGTATCGATAATCATTTTGGTTAAGAAAACAATGTGCACTATTAACTATAAGCTTTTTTTAAAAAAAGCGTCTTCTGAGTCTTGTTCAGAACACTGTTTCTTAATAAGGGAATACACGTTGTAATTTCGTACGAAAAAAAAATTTTTAAAATATATAATCTTCAATTTTAAACTGAATTTTTGATAACAACATGTATAGTGCTGATAAAGATTCAATAAGTAATATCGACAAGATTTTTTGTTTTCGAAAGATTTTGTACATCGCAATTTAATAAATACCTACGTGCTGCCTGCCTTCCATCGACTGCAAATATCTTTGGTTTCGTCACAGCGCGGCGGTTGCTATGCCAATTGCGGCGATTCAAAGTTAGACACTCGATGATGAGAGCTCAATTCGTTTGACTTTGTAGTTTTGAATATTTAAAACGTGGAGTTTATTAGGCACTGGGTCTAATTAATTAATTACATGTGTCAGGAACCTTATTTGAATGACATTTCTCATTTTTATACGTTTGGAAAATTGAAACAAAAAAATTGCTTTACATACCAGCGACGTAAACTCAAATCTTATAATTTATTTTCAATATTTCCAAAGATTGGATTTTTTTTTCGAATCACTCGCTCGAATTTTTGTACTCCGAAGTTCCAAACTTCGATAACGTAAAAAAATGTATAATATTTGTTCGTAACGTCATCGACCCGGTTAAAGTTTGTGGGAAATCGATAATCGCGAATGGTTTCAATTATAACGATGTCGCGGTGAAAAGTGAAACGTGATACACCGAACCGCAGAGGGAAAACTTGATTCAGAGGAAGGGAAAAAAAGAACGAGCGGTAATTGAGTGCTCCGATGTGGCCCGCATTTCTCCCCTCCTCTCTATTTCCCTCTCTCAGCAGACGCGCACACATCTCGGCCGAAGAGCATTAAAACGGCGCTCTCGTGCTCGCGTTCAGCCATTCATAACACTTCCGCGTTCTTTATTACAGCGTGCAATGTCGCCGAGTGCATTCGTCGTGCCGACAATGCACAAAACGCAACATACTCGCGCACGAGCCGTCAAGCGTGTGTTTCTTCTTCTTTTTTTTCCCCTTCCTTTGCGTTTTTTTTTTTTCTTAATCTCTCGTTTACGGCCGCAGCGTGCGTACGATATACAAGAGTTTTATTAAACGGCTGCAGATGGGAAGGAAATTAAATTTTTTGTACGCATTGTTTGGCGAAGTGTGTATCAGAGTGGATAAAAGAGAATGCGAAACGAGGCAGAACCGGAGAGGGCAATATTGTGTTTGATTTATAGCACCCCTATAGAAAGTTTGAGACGATTGAAAAATGCATCAATGCGAAAAGAAGGTTTCAATTAAATCATTAAAAATATCGTAATTGTTCCATAATTAATTGAGGTTCGTCAAAAACTTTAACTTGTTGTTATTGGTATTTTTTTTTTGTTAATTTACAAAGAAAAAGTTTGAAAAACAGAAAAAAATTAATAAATCGATGATAAATGAAACATCGTTGCCCAAATAAAAACAAAC
Source organism: Ophioninae sp. A BG-2022a (assembly GCA_030523105.1). Taxonomy (NCBI): domain Eukaryota; kingdom Metazoa; phylum Arthropoda; class Insecta; order Hymenoptera; family Ichneumonidae; species Ophioninae sp. A BG-2022a. Next base: position 25,183 of record JAPYZI010002404.1, on the reverse strand, counting down.
GAAAGTCAATAATTCTCGTCTTAAGTACAACATAAAAAAAAAAGAAAATAATACTTTCATAAATACCTTCTCACGGGGATACGCCAATTATGATCCCATATTGTTCGATGTTCGACAAGAGTTGGAAAGTCCGCAGTAGAAAAGTGGCCATGGACCTTCGAGTTGTCCGGAGTAACCGCGATAGCGAGACACTCTCCTAACCAAGATTCAGCGTGTTTTAATCGTCGCAATTCCAAGCCAACTCGAAAACCTCGAATATCACTATCTCGTAATCGGAGGGAGGTAGTGGAGCCGCGGAGTGGTTGATCTCAGCCAAGATTATGCCGAGTATATATACGAAGGGCCAAACCGTAAAGTTTGGAGTTAAGCCGCTCGAGGGTTGGTGAGGCCAGAGAAAGAGAGGGAGGTAGAGAGAGAGAGAGGGATGAGAGAAGAAGGAACGGAAGAGAAGCCCGCAAGAGGAAAAGGGAGACGAAGAGGCAGAGAGCACACATCCACGGTTTGGCTGCCGAATCGCTCAAGGCTTCGACTTTGTAACGACATTACGTGCAAACTTGACGGTACGGTTGCAGCTCGGAGGCTCATCCGCCTCCTCGCGAGCAACCATCACGGATAAACGTGTGTTCGGCGAGGGAGCGTGTAATAAGTTGGAAACTACCGCGATTTCTAACTTGTATAGTATTCCAGCACACCAGCCGAGATTTACTGTTTTACCGGGTTTACACGTTTGCGCGAAATATCCGAGTATGGATATCGACATAGATGGTCCCTTTAGCCTGAGAATATTGGTGCAACCGGGTGTTTCCATCGACGAGCCAAACTACAAAACGGATATCGATGCAGGATTGTTTCGTTTGGCTATCTCCGTCCCTCATTTCGGAGAGAAAAGGTGAGCAAACTAGCACTAGTTGCTTCGTATCTCTCTTTTCCTCTGCTCTGATCAAGGCTCGAATACTTTTCTTCGATGGATCGTACGTAAGCCCCTTTGATGTAGGAGGCTGGTCGATTTGGAGGATTGGGATTTTCCCATCGCCACGATCCATCATTCGCAATTTCTCTCGAGTCAAGAAAGCCTCTCGTTTCGCTTTGGAATTGAGTGTTCCATCTTGTTACTAACGACCAGAAACATTACCGAACTCTGACTCTACTCATGGTGGAATCTGTGAGACAGTTTGGTTTTTCTCTTTACTCTTGCGATGGGTTTTAGTTCTGAAAATGTCAAAATTATGGAGTTCAAATTTTCGTGTTCGATACGCTACGAAGGTTCTTTTATCTTTTTTTACCGTTTTGTTTTTATTGAGAATTGAAGTCGTAGATCTTTAATGTCGATAAATAAAACCGCTGGAGTTGTTTTCGAACTCTGAAGCAGCGTTAGAAAAAGAAAGAACGTTCGCTGAATATCCCAATGATGCAAACTTGAGTATAATCAAAATTCTTGGTGCGGTGATACGACTCTGAGCACTCGGTTGTACGCTCAGTGAGAGTACAAATTGCTCGCGGTAGAAGCCGTGGGCTTTGCACCACTCACCGCCCTCACAACGCGCTACTGCCTCTATGAATATAGTGGGTTAACTCAAATACGAGAAATCTTTCCATAAATGCTGTCGTTTCGTATATACGTCGAAGCATTGTTTGAAAATAGAAAATACCATATCCAAAACTGATTAATAATAATATGACTCGCGTATTATTAATTGCTACTAAATAAATATTTATTCGAATAAATAAATACATATTATATAAATCTCTAGGATTACGTAATGCAACGCTAACAAAAACCGTTGACGTAAATTGAGGTTAATAACGAAGAAAATCATTGCGGCCGAAATTGGTTCCGTCAATATCGATCGATAACGACCAACAGCCGTGAAAAACGATAACCCAAAGTGTACTAGGTGCAAAAACGTATATCTCATAATTTTTCGTCGCTTTGCTAAACATAAACCCACGCGAATCCTTTTCTCGACCTTTAACGAGACCAACCCTCAACCACAGTGTGCAAAATCCCCGCTGAGAATTCTTTTTGTACCTCAAAGGATATTTTCCACTCTGGTGGATTTGCATAAAAATTGCGTACGTGGCGAACTTCCAGCAAAGGCAAATGCAAACGCGGATCCGCGGGAGGGTACAAGATTGTGCATTAAGGAGCGAGTATGTCCCGGAAGGGAATCATCGAGACGTATACCAAGCAGGTATATACGGAGGCGTGTGTCGCTGTTCAAAATTCCCATATGACGATCGTTCGCTCTTACATCGGCAGCGAATGGAGACACGGCTCCTTCCGAATCGATATAACCCCTTTACCCCGTTCCCGCGTTTTCCGGCTACGACTGTTATATCCCATCGATCCATAGGCCCCGCGTCTTGACGACGCGCGTCCTCATCGCGGAACTCCCCAGAGTACCTTGTTTCGAGAGAATTTCGAGACCCCCCCGCCCAACTTTCTTCTTTCCGCCCACTCGATTCATACGGTATCGATTGTCTTCGAGCGGATCTTATGTCTCGCGGATTGTCATTTGAGGTTAGTAGCGTAGTACGAATTTATATGAGTATAGCATCGATGCGATCACGTCTACGAGAATTCGAAGAAAAACGGGATGGTATTCGAGATGATACGAGTGTCGTTCAACCCCTTAAATATATGTATATATTGTCTTCCTTACAGAACTATCCGCGAGGGAAACTCCATGGCACATCGTGCCCGGTAGTTTTCCAAGGTTTACGAGATGCGAAGGAGAAGCGAGAAATAAGGTATGCAGATGAGGTTGCTAGGAAGCGCGGAGCTCATAAACCAGTGAGTAACGTGTAATACAGAAGTCTCGAATAATTGTAGCCACACGAACGCTGATTTGCAACTATTCTCTACGAGAGCAAGTTGGGTTCGTCATTGCGAGGAAAACGCTTTTTTTTAAATCATCGTGGGACAAAAACTGTCCAAGATATTCCGTGCTGAGCTAGAAGCTGAGTAAATAATGGTTCGGAAGTCTCATTCGCGCGCTGTGCCTACGCGCGATTCTCGGAGTTCACCCTTGAACGAGCGAATTATTTTTTCAGTAAAAAATAACGAAGGCGGAGGCTCGCTCCGGTGGAACGATAACAACGAATGATCTTGATTTACTCAGCGATCAGCTCAGCGCGGAATATCTCGGTCAATTTTAATCGCAGGAGATTTTTAAAAAGCGCGTTTTCCTCGCAATTACACAGCCGACTCGTTTTTAACGCGAAAACTTGAGAGTCGTGAAATCCCCCCCTTGTACGTACTCACGAATAATGTATGCGCGTGTACCGAAGTGAGCGAGCGGATCGCAACGTTAAAAAGCCCCGTAAATTACAGGCTTTCACGATTTGGGTCAGCGGGTTTGTCAATTCGAGGTAGAATTGAGGATTCACGCGTGTTTGTGTACAGAAGCGCGTACACGTATCTCGGGCAAGTCCATTCCCAACGGGCGAATAACCCACTCGCACTAATTCGATATTAAACACGTGATCGAGGGCTCGCTGCTTCTGTCACACGACGATGGCCCTGTGCGAATTTTCGAGAGACCCTTCGGTTACATATCCCGCGGTTGTACAGGACTTTGGAACATCCACGAGAAGTGCCCTTCGAAAATGAAAGGCGTCAATTGCAGTGACCTCTGCTTCGAAAGGTAGGCTCTTCGCGCCCTTTAAACCGAGAACGAGCAGGGTCACCGCTTGTGCGTATGATGAACGATAATGCAATCGATGTATACGTATTATCGATATAGCGCAAACGGCGTTTCATCGCCGCGCCGTCGCACTCTCTCTCCCTGTCTACCCTTTATCCACACACGCGGTCTAACCCTTTATAATCTTGTCCAACGTCGACGATACGCGCGAGGGACGCGAACGTATTTGACGCGTGTGTAATTATCGAATTTCCGATATTCCCATCGGCACTTGTGTCTATCCGTTGTGGATACCATATACGCTTTACGTAAACTCTGTGTGTGCATAAGCGGTCGACTTCTTCGGACCTAATGTCATTTGACGCCGGACCTTCCCATACCTGACACGTGATAAAAAGGGTAGGAGACCGAAATTAATTGATTCATCGATCAGTAAAACTGGAGACTGAATACGTTCATCACCGTAATGGGGAACATGAAAATAATACGAATTATAAACGTCTATTAGAAATAATCGACTAAAAGAATTATAGGCTCGAAATTCGTTGGAATTCGGGATAAAATATTCTCTATTTTTTTCATTCAATTATTACCATGCGAAGTATTCTTTCCTAGGACACGGAACCCTGATAAGGGATCTTTGATTGAGATACAATGAAAACCCTGTAACGTCGGTTTCGTTCGATCTTAAAATTTTCAGTGTTGTAACTCAACGATCATTTTTTTTTTCTCCTCGTTGCGATTTTCAAACGTAATATTTCAGTGGAGATTCCAATGGAGTACATCATTAAATAAACGCGTTATGGTTAATCGTCGAATTCTCGTAACTGAGTCTTCAAAATAAACACGAAGTACCCGGGTAACTTAAATCTTCTCCAAACTCGTATTTCCATCTCTTCGATTTTCTCATTACTCGTAATACCTCAATTTGCAATTCAACGCGATCATTCAATGAGAATCACCTAAGAAGTTTTAGTGACGTAGCTTCAGTGAAAATCGCTGGAAAAATTCTCGATCGATCAGATACCAAAAGTTTCTTCGTTCCTTTCCAATCGTAAACTTTGATCTCGTTACAGAATGACTTATCAAACAATTCGAATCCCTCGGAGTAAAAACGGGAATAATGAAAATTCATTTATTAATTACCAATGAATTTTCTAATTGCACAAACGAATGGAACAACGAATAATCGATCGTTGATTATTAATTAATGAGAAGGCAGCCTCGAAGGCAGGGTTGATCGTATCTATAGGTGTAAAAGATTCCGAGGCAGACAGTTGGAAATGAGTAACGAGGATAAGTGAGCAGTAGACGGTCGAGGGATAAATTGAGGAGAGTTTAATGGTGAAAAAGGAGAAGAGGGAGCGCGAATGGGAGAGAGTCTCGTCACGAGCAATTCTCAAGGATCGTCCCTTTTTTATGACCTCTCCTGCTTCACCCACCCTATCGTAACATTCAACTTGTACGTATTCCCGTCTCGCCCTTTCTCGCTTACTTGGCCCATACCTATTGAATGACCTCCGCCCTATGACCCATTTTCACCGGTCTGTATCTTCGGCCTTCGTCCCTTCGCTCAAAGCTTTTCACGTTGGAGCAAACGGAGAGCCGCGGCTTTCCTCCCGTTCTCTCGTTATCCTTCGAACGGTATACAGCGGCGATCTAAGAGAAAGAGAAAGAGAAAGACCGAGAGAGAGAGAGAGAGATAGAGAGAGAGATACGTCTTTCTCTGGTCTTCTTCGTGCCAGTCAGCAAACGAGCTCCGTCGAAAAGCCGCACACGTTTCTCAGCGATGAGAGCTATAAAAACGACGGCCGTTGACGCGCTTAAGCGAATCTCTCAGCGTACGAATCCTCGTCCTTACACCTATGTCTACGAACACCGAACGTGTCCAACTTTCCGAAAGAAAAAGAAAAAGAAAAAAAAAAAAAACTTTACACCGCGATGCAAACGTCAGTACATTCTTTTCTTACTTCTTTTTTTCTCGCATTTATGAAAGCTCGAAAATCTTTTTCGTTTTTGACAGCTATCGATGGTGACTGATCTGTTCTCCCAGTTGTTTTTTAAAATAAATGTAGCTTTCTCCCTCCCCCTCTCTCTCTCTTTCAATCTCGAAGTGATCATATTTGCGTCAAGTATAATTCACGATGAAGATGAAAAGTCAGGTCCGAAACCCAAACAAACTCGCTCGATCCATAACTACTTTCAAGTAATTCATAAGTGCAATTACGGAAAATGAAGAGCCGCAAAATCCAAGATAACAATGGTAATTTTATTTTCTTCGAACCGCCAGCTATTAATTCGTTACGACGCTTCAGCTTCCGATCTCGACTTGCTGTTCCTTCCAACGTTTTCCTGATTTATTAAAACGTAACTGTCGAGGCGCCGCTTTTAATGAAACGATTCTTTTGGCTCGATTGCATAAAAACTCGCGCCGAGTTTACTTTTTCGGGCGTTCGGTTCGATTTCATTAACCCCCCGCCCCCTTCACCATCCGTCTCCTCATCCTGCACCGAGCACGGAGCCAATATAAAGAAAAATAAGAGGACAAGGAAACGCTCGTAGAAAAGAAGAATACGAATGAGAGACCGAGAGGGGTGACCGGCGGACGAGCAACCGGAGAAACGCGAACGTTAGCGTATATACGTGCCAGGAATGTGTAACACGGGAAACTGACGGTGTGAGGGATGCTGCTTATTACGGTGGCGCATTTACGGAGCCATTAATAATAAGCGCTATTCCGGATCTCCGTCTCTCGCACTTGGTTACTCTCTTCCTCTCCTCCCTCCCCTTCTCTCTCTCTCTCTCTCTCTCTCTCTCTCTCTCATTCTCCCTTAGCATTCTGCGATCTCGGCGTTTCCGTGACTCCCATCCGCAGCACTCTTGGCATCAACGCACACGCCTCCGGGACCTCGAAACTCCAGTAATTTCCCTGTCATGCCGGATTAACCCTCGGCGTCTCTTCTACCTCGTTCAACTCCTTACCTGCATACGTATACATGCTCCCCCACCGATAACAAACAATGAAAGCTTTCCACCGTATACCTATTGTCAATTTTCTTGCATCACCGGAAACCGCGACTAAGATATGGACTTGAAGTTCGCAACGTTGCAATCCAATAACATTTTTTTTCCTCATTTTTGGATTCCCTTAGTTTCATTATTTTGCGAAGTATTTTTTTTCTTCAGATTTTAATGATGGATAATAACAATAAAGATTGGAATAATAATTGAGGTAGCTTGCTTGAAATATCGGTAAAAAATGAAAAATAATCATTTTTGTTGCGCCGCAACGTTGCGAAATTTAATCTCATACTGAGATACATATTCGTCTGCTGCTAGAGTACCGCGGATCGAGAAAAAAAAAAATTTACTTATTACTTTGATAATTGTACCTGACCTCTGAAGTATAGCTAAAATACATTAATTCAGAATATAGAATTAATATAGAATAATTCATTTTATTAATGAATCATCTAAATGATTAATGAATTATTGAGATAATTCAGTATCATTAACGAATTATTTAATTAATTAATGAATATTACATAGCTCAGATAATTATTTTACAATTACATATAGAATAATTCATTTTATTAATAAATCATCTAAATGATTAATGAATTATTGAAACAATTCAATATCATTGCCGAATTATTTAATTAATGAATGAATATTACGTAGCTCAGATAGTTATTTTACAATTACAATTATCGTGTCCTACAATCGTACGAAATAAATAATATAAAATTTGCCATATTAAAAAAAATAAATAAATATATATATATATATATATAATACAGCTGTATCATAATACACATGTACAGTTAACAATCTCTAATAATGTAAACGGTTGATGATGAAAATAGATAATGAAAGTAAGGACAAAAAGGCCAGAATCTGTGTTAATTCGTGTTACGGACTCGTCGAGGTACCGAGAGGCAAATAGAGTAAGGGGTTTACTATACGGAGACGATTTTTCCAAAGAACAACGAACGGTACGTCATAAATAATTTATTCGAGCGGGGGAGGGGGGGGGGGACGCCGACCAATAGTCACAGGGTCACCCACACCCGCTTCAACAAACACGGCGAACCCGAACGCTCGTACAAAGTCTGCTCTACGATGTATATTGCATTAAATATGAAATCCAATATAAACTTTTCTTTTCTACCGATTTCTCACCCTTCCAACCCCCTTCTGCCGATCCGTTCGCCCCCTCGATTCTCCCTCAGCGTTATAGGCTGGTATCGCTCGTGAGCTCTCCTCCAGACACGATCGAATAAGCCGGATCCGAATAAGGTAGAGGAATACTCGAAGTGTATATATATATATATATATATCGATAGAGCGGGTGGTGGGCGATGGGGGGGGGGGCAAGAGACGATAGTGAACTCCAGCGAAGGGTTTTTGTATCAATGTATACAGATATATTATGAAACACGGTACACAAACCCTCCGCACGTCGACGATGGACTACTCCGGGGGAATATATATCCCGAACGGATTTCGCTCTCGGTGAACTTCTCTCGGGCTGAGCGTGTGCGCGCATAAAGAAAAAAAAAAAGAAAGAACAGAACAAAACGGGGAATATGAGAACCGAGTGGGCAGAATACAAGGGAGCGAGAAAAGGGCAGAGGGGTTGCTGGGTGAGGGCGAGCGCCGGGGGGGGGTAAAATGTATTTACAGGGAATGCGGGGGTGCATATATTGATGTTCTTAATCAGACACGTTCAGGGTACGAGTAGATGCAATAAAATGCAGTATCGCAGAACTTCAAAGTTAAAAAAAAAAACAGCTTCCATGTATTCATATCTTACGCTCTCTGTGGGAAATAGAAGAGGAAATTGCAATCACGAAGCGAGGACATCGAGGTTTGAACAAAATTGGAGATTCAATTAGAAGGACTGAGGAGAGTAGATATTTTTATATTCATTCTCATCTGCTTTTTAATATTTGTATTAATATTTTTGTATTTTTTTATTTTGTTAATATATTATTTCAAATGAAAATGGTGTATTTATTTGTTTTGTTCTGTTTAATAGAACACAAAATACGTTTGTTTTTTTAGAATAACTTTTTTAAAATTAATATTATATATATTAATATAATATGTATTTTTTATTAATATATTTTTATTTTTATTAATATTGATTTTTATTAACATTTTTCAATGAATATTATTAGTACATAATAGGAAAGAAAATATTTTTAGTTGTTACGAGACTAGGTTTTTCGTCAGATTTATTTCGTTTTCTATTATTTTTCCACTCTTCTCTTATTTCTATTCTTTTTTATTCTATTGAATTTTGGTTCGTAACAAATCTCTTTCTATTTTCTATTTTTTTATTAGATATTCCGTGAATAAAAACAAATTGTTTCGCGATAATATACGTTGGATCGATGTAAAACAATAGTAGTTGGCTGTTGATGCTCTCGGTGATTTGTGAGGGCACGGTCTCTCGGTGATGTTACCGCAGTTGGGATAAAAGCATTACACTTTTTGGCGAAGGAAATCCCTCTCTAGCCGAACGCCTGCAATCTACCACTTTTACGAGCGATGTACGCGCGAGAGCTGAAACTCGGGATAAAAGTACGAGGCGAAGAGAATTTTGCCCTTAGCTTTACACTTTGTACGTGTAAGAGTGAGCAACATTTTTTTTAAGCACTGTCGATGTTAACGGGGGTCCGTACGAGCTTGCAGTCGAAAAGTAGCTACACTTTGAACTTTACACTTTATTTCCTTTTTTTTCATTAAAAAATACGCCCAATGAGAGACATTATTATTATTATGATTATTATTATTACAAAAACAATTATTATTATAAAAACAAGGTAAAATAATAAAATAACTTTTCAATAATGACATTTACCAAAAAAGCTTTTCCATTTTTCGAAATAATTAAAATATCAAACAGGAGAAAAAAACTAGACTATTGTAACTGATGGACTTGAAGTTCGTTGCAATGCAATGAATTTCTTTTTCTCATTTTTTGATTCCCTCAGTTCCATTATTTTGCGAAGTATTTTTGGTCAGATATAAATAATAGATTATCGCAATAACGTTTTGCATAATTATTGAGTTAAATATTTTACTTACGATTTCAGTAAAAAAAAAACTAGATAAATTAAAAATAATTATTTTCGTTGCGTCGCAACGTTGCGAATTTCAATTTCATGGTAACTGCAAAAATGATAAACCTTCGTTTTGTTTACTACGAGATTGAATTTGCACTCTTTGCCGATAAATCTCTCCTTGAACTGACCTTCGTATTAATATTTGTTAATTTAATAGTAATTTCGAAACCGTTGTGGCTTCCATAATGTCAAATATAAGAACAATGAGGTCCAACGAGAATCATACAAACTCCGATGTCCTCGAAATCATCTTTCTCCGTGTGTATGTCTGAACGTGCACGTCCACCTACATTTACACCTGGGTTTATCCGTGTTGAAGTCAACGTTCCAACACGCATATCTTCGTGTTATAAATCCGTTCGGTAACGCAACGAGACTGCTCTCTGGCTTATTTACTCGATGCAGACGTGGAAATTGATGGCTTTGCAGGGAACAACAGCAGCATCAGGAGCACATTGCACGGTGCACGCGTCGTTTGGCGACCGCTGCACCGCGCTGACCCGATCACCACCCCCACCTCTTCTCCTCTCTCTAACGGATTAACAAAGTCATATACCATACGCAGGTCCAATATTATCGTATCTCCCACAAACCTTTTTTTCCCCGTGGTTTTTTATACGACCAAGCTCTTTATTGATTACTCCAATGATTTTATTTTTATTTTTTAATTTACTTTATCACATTACTTGTATTATTTGTTTATATGATTATTATATCATACTACCATGCAATGTATACTATACTGTATTAATACGAATGATATTGAAGTTCGCAACGTTGCGGCGCTACGAAAATGATTATTTTTCAATTTCTTTATTTATTTATAACCGATATATCGTGAGCAAGATATCTCAATAATTATTCCAATCTTCATTTTGATGGTGTATCATTTAAATCTGAAACAAAAATAATTCGCTAAATAGTGGAACTAAGGGAATACAAAAATGAGAATTTTTTTTTTTATTTTATTACAACGATGCGAACTTCAAGTCAATATAAATATCAATAATCGTTATAAATATAAATAATCGTTAAAATGTAGATAATTATTGTAACTGTTGAAAAATTGTTAAGTGTATTCGTGTCAATAAATATTAATTATTATTACATGCATTACGATACCGAAAAATTCATACACCCGAAAATATGAAAAGTTGTTAAAAAAATATTTATTATATTTGTCTGTATTTTAAAAACATATTTTTTCATTTTTTTTCATTTTTCAATGAATTTTTTTAAATTGGGGATAATCCAAATGGATAATTGTCGATATTTTTTTCTTGATTGCAGAATGTATATACGCGGCCGGAGCAGTTCGGAGGTGGAGGTTGCGCAAATGCGCCCCGTGAGCACGGCTGGCTAATAGCCTCCGCGTTCGCCAAGCCCTCTGACACCCTACAGCCAGACGTTGGGTAAGCCCGTTTCGCACGTATTTTTTTTTCGTCTTTCTTTCGCGTACGTAGCGCCCATTTACTGGTATATATCGAGCCTCGTTCTCGGGCACGCCGAAAATAATTTTTCTTTTTGGGGGACATGCTCGTTTGAACTGTTGACAACTAAAAAGTAGTTAGCGCGAATTGATCGTTCGGGAGGCAATTGGTGCCTACGAAGTGACGGATAGAACCAGCTGGGTTCGCTATACGAACGAATAACACGATGGAATTGGGTCACTCGATTACTCAAAATTAATCGAGTTTTAAGTCGTTGGAATTATTATTATCTATATTATCGTATATTTTTAAATATTTTTCAAATGATTTTTTATAAAAAGAAAATAACTTTTAATTCCTATAATAATAATAATAATTGTTATTATTATTACTATTATATTGTACTATGTTATATTGTTACAATTATTGAAATCAAATTAGGAAATACGTTTTAAAATATATTAACTTGACAAAAGAAATGCCCAATCGTACTTTTTTCCTTCACTGGCGTCACTCATGGCCGTGGGTGTTTCCAGTAACGTTTGCGTCACTGGATTACACACGGGCTACGGTTGCCCGGGGGTGAGTCCCGGAGTAGGCGAGCACGAGGGACCTCAAGTGGGGCAAGGACTTGATGCAATCAAGTTTTTTTTTCCTCTCGTGTCCCAAGGCGTACGAGTACTCGTGTACAAGTATATCGATAAGAGTACCCCGAATGACACGTCTTCATCTCTCGTACGTAAAATAAGAACAAAATCAGTAAAGAAAAAATTATTATAAATCACCAATGAGAACCACAATGGTTGACGACTTTGCAACATTGGGATTCAAAGAAAATCTTTAATCCCAAGTTTGCAACATTGGGATTAAAAGAAAATCTTTGTTCTATTTCAAATGTACTTTTGCACATTTGAGCTACGAGAATAACTCAAATATATATTTTTGGAATTATCCCTTAGTAAGGTAACTGTACCAATGCTCGGACGAGTCCGACTGTTCGAAGATTAGTTGGAATGTTTCGCTATATTGGCAATATACATGAAAAGTAACGAAATAAATAATAATAATAATAATAATAATAATAATAATAATAATAATACATAATAATAATAAATAATAATAATAGCATGTCGAAACATTGGGACATAAAAGTGTCTAAACACAGGGACGAACAGGTATTGCTGTTCGAAAACTGGTACAATTTGCTATTATTCAACATTTTAATATATATCAATAAAAATATTCAATTGTCCGGCGCATAATTTATGCGTTCTGAAAATTTGAATTTACGAGCTTGATGGTAGTTCCGGTAACTGTCTTTAAAACCAATCCTTAAATAAGTAATAAATTCTTCAACTTCAACAACTCTCAACCGTCCGAGCGATGGTACCGTTATTTTACGTTTGCAACAAGTCCGCGATATATAATTATCGGTAAATATTCGGAAGTATAACTCCTGTCAGAATCGAGTAGATTTTTTGTGTTCGTTTGGGTTCGTTTGTTCGGTTTCCCTCTTTTTAGAGGGAGTTCCGAATATTTACCTATTCTTCGATAAAAATCGAAATGAGAATCTGAAAAGAAGAAACAATTCGTTTCGTTCGAACGATGGAAGTTCCCAGTCCATGATAGTTTAGGATTGAGCTCTGTACGTTAATATACACTCGCGTGGCAAGCTAGATTAAAAAATATATCTACAATCGGTAAAAAAAAAGCGAAGGGCAAAAGCTCGTGTATGTAGAGGGGCTCGCGGGTTTTCTTTCGTTTTTCAAGGACGTACTGGTTCGCCAGGGTTGGTAACAACCCCTGGGGGTCCCCTCGCTCATACGGCGAGCGATACAGACCCGTCGTATGTCTGGGATATACCGTAGTAGAGCTTAAGTCTTTTACGTTCTTCGGGTTCGTCGTTGTTCTCCCCCTCCTTCTATCTTTATTTCCTCCTTCGTACATTGTTCGTCTTTTCCCTCATCGTCTCTTTCTCTCTCGTAAATACATTCGTTACAAACGGACCAGATGGACCCCAGCGGAGGCGATGAAGTCTCCCTGGGCGAAAACAAGATTTATCGTAACGTCTCTATCGAAAATTATCGTTCGTCGGAGCGTAACCTTGGGAAACCGTAGGAAATCCAAACGAACCCAAACGAAACTGGTGCGGATCGTACAAATGCGTGTGTGTGTGTGTTTTTTTTTTTTTTTCGAAATGACCTCTACGCGTCAACGTCGCGAAAAGGTTATTTTTAAAGAGCCGAAAAGAAACGAAGAGACATAATGGTCCGTTTTGTGAATTCGATGTTACACGCATGAGAGAACTTTTTCTCTGGTACGGTGGGTGGATGAAGAACGATGTCGGGAGGGAATATCGATGGATAATGAGGGGAACTGTGGGAGTTTTATTTCCATAATTAGTAGGGAACACGCGGGAAAGCTCCGGGAGTGAGACGGCTCTGGCGCCGACTACTCGTTTCTCGCTTTGGCGCCAACAACGTAAACGCCTTCAGCGCCTGAGTACACGTCTGTATTTTTTCTCGTGGATCCCCGCATGTATGAGGTAGCTGCATGTCGAATCGCTCGTTTATCGGGTGAAAAAAAGATAGCGCCGAACGGGTTTTTTCATACTGAAAATATAGCGGTTGTATTACTCACCAAAGAGTTATTTCGAGGCGATCTAATCGTCTAGCCATTCAATTATTTTTTTTGGGGGGGTCAAGGGCTCAGGACTGATTCACACTTTTGAAGACAAACCCAAATAATAGACAGTAGCGAGTTGCATATCCGAGTTCACTAGATTTTAGGATAATTGATGATAATCGACTTTTCGGCCAAGAAGTCTCGACTTTTCGGGCGAAGAATCGAGGCAGGACAATTGTGCAGGACAATTGTGGGCTGAGCGAGAGTGCATGTGTGTGTGTGTATGTACGTGTGGATTCGTTACGAGAGCAGCGTGGAGAAAAGACGCGCGTAGTTCGGTCGCAACGAAAACACACACACGTATATGCATGTGTGTTAATCGATAAGTGCAAAATTAGATTGGGAAAATGAGAAAAACCTTTCGGGAACATATTTTTTGACATTTTTCTGTAGAAATTCAGGGTTTGGGGCGAATCAAATGGTGGATTCGTGCTCAGGGGATAAAACTACATCGAAATGGACCAATTAAAAAAATATTAAAATCAAATCTTCGGTATGATTTTCTCTTCAAAATGCTTTTTTTATCATTAGAATCCGATGATTTTTCGATTTTTGGCAGAATTTCAAAGTTGGACCATCGATTTTTTCACATTTTTCCATACATACCCCTTTGCCTCTTTTTTTGCGATTTTTCAACTGGACTTTCTGGGAAAACCATAAGATGTATCGATACGAATCCAACGCCATTATTTAAGTTAGGCAAAAACCTTTTCCAAACCCACCCAATGAAACCCCATAGCATAGAAAAAGCTCATTCTACAACCTTTTGAAATCTCGTGATTTTTGAGATTTCGGCAAAGTGGGCCTGGGAGGTCGAAAAACTTTTTTTCCGTTTTTAAAGAATTAAAAAAGTGTATTCGATCGGAAATTGTCCGCTGATTACGAATATGCCCGAGTTTTTGCCGAAAGTATAAAATTAGACTGGGAAAATGCAAAAAACGTTGCTAGAATATTTTTTCTTGATGCTCGATAAAATTTTGAGTTCTGGTGGTAGAATTTTGTCACATTTATGTGAAAATTTTCTAAAACCAATTTCTCCGAAATTCGTTCATCGAAACAGATGAAACAAAGCTCAAAACGTGTACTTTTCAACGTTTCAGAAGCTTATGCTCGGAAAATTTGTGAAAGTGCAATACGATGGATCGTGGATTGCAATTTCTCCCATGGTAACCACAATCTGCAATGTTATTTTCAAAATGTTGGTAAATGCCGAGCATGTTCCTCTTAGAGCAAGCGTCCTGCATGCACACAATAAATTTCGTTCCAACCGGTTCAATAGTATGGGATAAATTGGATTAAAAAATTTCGAGGTGGCGAGGAACGTGCTCGTAATTCCCTTAGCTTTATCGGGTTATATTTCGATGCTTTTAGAAACGTCCTTGAAATCTACCTCGCTCAAAATCACCTCTTTCCATACATGAATCATGTATACGTGAACACAAGGACACACTCACGAATATTCTTCGGGTCTATGAATTTTTCACCTATTTCCTCGCTAGCCTCGGAGAGAGCTCTGAAAAATCGTCTCATATCTTAGGAAAGTTCGCGCTCCGTTGTATTACCATCCCGAGGAAAGGAGCTTCCCAGGGACCGAGCAAGTTCGAAGTTTTACCCGTACTAATAATAAATTCGATTTGTTAAAATATACAAGAAGAGCAGTTTTCTCGCTTCATTACACATTTTCAACAAATTCTCAGCAATAGGGAAATTATCCGAGACTTCTAGCTCCGTATAGCTCTCATATTTTATCCTACTCTTTTTATCTCTCTTTCGAAAGTTTCGTGCGTCAAAACGGGATGACTTTTCTTTTTGGGAGGAGCAGAGGTGGGACTTTTCCGTCTATCCGTAGTTTTACCGTACCACGGCAGATCTGTAACTTTGAAACTATCATAGTTAGAGAACCAAGTTTGTTATCCAGGTTCAAGTGATTTTTGGAAACTGCCCAATTGCCCGTAGAAATTATAAGAATAAAAAAAAAACGTTTGGATATCTCGATTCGATTAACGAAAGTTGTATCGAACAAACATAAAGACTAATAAGAAAAACTTCATACGAGCTTCACTTTTAAAATATCATTACAAACAAATTAAAAAATGAACTGTATTTAAAAAATTCAACAAACTAAAAAATCACCAAATAAAAAAAAATATTCATCGTGGGAAGGCCAAATCGTGAGTAATGATTTGACTTTGTAGGATTCCAACATTAAAAAATAAACAAAAATTCATTCGAATTTCGCCAGTACGTTGATTCAATTAGTATTCAATTCAAATCCAATAAAATTACAGTAATCCCATTAATAACTTAATCGTACAATACCTGTGTCGGTTAAATGAATAAACAAAAATGTCAAGTCATTGAAAAGTCCCTAAATAAACGGACGCACAATTGACGGGGAGAGGTCTCTCCCTCTCAGTGAACAATAAAAGCTCATCGGGGCGTGAAATTTACAGCCGGTCTGGAAGGGTCCGCTCTCGTGCTTTGCCAGCGTAATTAATCAATTTTCCTGACACTTCGCGGTTAGACAGATATTCGGTTTTTTATTGTCGCCACGGAAGAGCGAGCTTGTAAAGGACGCTCGTGTACATGTGTACCTATTATAATTATTATTATTATCATCATCATCATCGTCATCATCATCATTGTTATTATTATTATCATTATTGTTAGTATTATTATCATCATTGTTATCATCATCACCATCATCATTATTATTATTATTATTGTTGTTGTTGTTGTTATTGTTGTCATTATTACGTAGACGAGTCGGTAACAAGGCGCGTGTACGTTGTCGACGTGTGCGCGTGTACATACGTGACGAACTCGAAACGCGACAGCCGCAGGGCGGTTTGCCAGCTGAGGCAGGACGCGCGAGAGGGAAAGAACGTGGTTAAGGGGTTTTCCGGAGCGGGCAGAGCGGGGGGAGGTGGTTTAAGGGCTAAACGAGGGAAAAGCGAGGACCGGGCGGTAGTGGGCGCGGGTGTTAATATTAATTAGCCACTCGGAGTTAATTACGCGTTGCTCGTGGTGATGCTGGACGAGGAGGAGAGAACTCGAGCACGTGTTTCCTCACTCGCGCATCGACCGCTACTTCGATTCGTTTCCGGCTATTTCGAGACCCATTTTCGAGAAACTCATCGGGACACTTTCGTAAAATCGTAGCCTACTAACCGCTCGATAAATATAAATCCGTTGAACCCGATTTGAGAATCACGATCGCCCGGAAATATCGCCTTTATTCGGGGACGTGCATCGACAGCGGATGAGAGGAATATGTCATATATTGTAACTTAGGGAAAATTATTGAATTACGTGTGGTATGTACGAAAGGTATTATTTTGCAGTGTGACGGTCTTGAGGAAGTTTATTCCGTTTAATTCAATAATTTAGGATATATTTGTGTAAAGTAATGTTATTAGTGATCAATTGAAACAATTGAAATTATGAAGTTGGGAATATTTGATGAATTGATTTTCTATTTGATCAGCGTTACTTTGGGCGATAATTGTAATAAATAAATTTGATAAAAATGAAGTTTCATGTTCCTCGAATATTTTATCTTGCTCTTGTTAGAAGTTCACGATCTCATTTTGGTAAATAAAGCGTTGTATAATCATTGGAATTTAACGAATGATAAAACGTAAAGAAAATCGCTGCATTCCATCACGTTTGTTCTCCTTTCTATCGAATATTCACTAGTTTTTTTTTTTTTTATTTGGGTTCGTTTGGGTTGACGATAAGACTTGTACATTTTTTCCTGCCTTCGACGAAGCGGCTTGACGTTACTTGTTTTTTCTTTTCTTTTTCGACGTTTACGTATTGGCAAATGAATAATAACGCAGTATTTCAAGGGGCAGAACGAGGGTGTGTAATATCGCCCGTCGTACCGTAAAGTAGCACATAGAGCAGTTATGGCTGGCAGAGTGTAGGTGATGGCGAACGAGTCGCTCGTATCGTGTTAACGCTTCGTGTGTATACGTATACAGGGTGTGTCAAAATCGAACGATAACATTGTTAATTATAGCGGGTCGACTCACGAGGATAAAAAATTACCTAGTAATAACGCAGTGAAAGTGTCATACTTTTCAAGGTATACGTAATTTTTTTGAAACTCGTGAAAATCTTTAACTCGTCCAATATTTCGTATATAGCACGATCTTGCAGAAACATTTCGAAAAAAAATATTCTTACATGCAGCTGTGAACTGCGAACTTTTGTCTCAAGGCCGTGTAGAAAATTGATTTAATCTCACTATATTTCGGAACCCAATTTTTTTTGACACTTTATTTCTGTTATATAAATTTTGACACTTTTAACGAGGCTACGTTTCGATTTTTTTGACACTTTTTTCACACTTTATATCTGTTTTATGTAATTTTGACACTTTTAACAAGGTCACGTTTGGGTTTGCTTCATCGCTGTCTTTTGGAACACCCTGTATATACACCGGAAGCAGCACCGGCCGCGTGTACACTCCGGATCGTTTTTCCCCGATAACGAGCCAGTCTCTCTCACGCCCAACCTCCTCTCCTTCGTTGCACCCGGAAAATTATCTTCCTCCGGTGAATAACTGAAGCGCTACCTGGTAGTACCTTGTTTTATAAGCGACGTCCTCCTCGCTTCGGATCTCCCGTTTCTTGGGTGCATACAACCGTGTATGTTATAACCGCGCTCTCCTGACAAAACTTGGAACGTAATCCATGGACGTTTGGACACCTATTCCTCCGCAAACTACGCTCGGAGTGCTTCAGCATATTCTCCGTTCAACTGCACCGAGTATTTTCCATAACCTCGAATTTCTATACATTTATATCGGCAATAGTAACGAACATTTGTTGGACGCGTCTATGGAGGAAGTATTTTTGTGATTAATTATTTTATTAATTATTAATTATATTTTATTATTTTTTTATCAATCATTTTTAAGGGGTAGGTAAATTGTTTCTGCCTGTCATTTGAAATTTATTGTCACAATCAGTGAATGAAGTTTCGAAGTATTATAAATATGAGTAAACAAAATATGACAGGAAAGCGTTTTACGTCTCCTAAATTTTCTTTGTGATAATCGTTAAAACGAATGATTGTAATGTTAATTATAATTAGAATCGAGGTAACAAAAGTCTTTCATTTTACCGATGTAAACTAGTATTATACTCTAGAATTAATAAATACTTAAAACAGATTATTATTTATAAAGCAGAGTTTTAGAACCTTCAATATTATGGGCTTGAAGTTCGCATCGTTGCAATGCAATAACAATTTTTTTTCTCCTTTGTTTTATTCCCTTGTATTATTTTGTGAAGTTTTTTTTAATCAGATTTAAATGATAGATTATCACAATAGAGATTCGGACAATTATTGACGTATCTTGCTTGCGATATCGTTAAAAAAAAGTAGAGAATTTAAAAAATAATTATTTTCGTTGCAACGTTGCGAATTTCATTCAATATTGGTGTTTCCGTTTACTCGGCGATTCGTACGCAGGTCACTCAATGTGTACGAACGAATGATTCAATCGCTGATTGATTTTCTCCACGTTCGAGTCATTATTTTCGGTGTCGCCGAATTTTCAATTACTCCTCTTGATCTTCGTTTCAATGTGTTTTTGTTCGTCGATCGAATGAACGATGAGACTTGGGGTATAATTAGCGCAAATGGTTGTTACATCCAACATTGACAGTCCGTATTCGAAAACGCAAACTCGGTGAAATAGCGAAGCTCGCATCGATATAACCGCGGGCAGAGAGCATTATCCGAGCATGCACCTCCCCCCACTTCACTCAACCTATACGAAATCAATATCGGTCCGGTAATACGGAACGTACGGTACTGAGGCGCATTGAATCCGCCAGGGAGAAGGCTAAAGGATAGCTGACAAGTGGAAGCCTCCGCTCGGTTCGTGCACTCCAGAAATTTACACAAAGGTACTCAAATGGAGTCTCGCGCGATTTAAACTTTCCTCTTTTTTTTTTTTTTTATTTTTTAGCCCGTATGAACGGGTTTTCTTGGTATGATATTCGCACGGTTTCTTACGTACATAGGATCGTATATTTTTCCGGAGGCGGAAGCATCTCGCTCCGTAAAGCGAAATTTATTGGACATATTCGATATAACACGTAAAATCATTTTGCCCCGTTATCGACTGAGATATGTTTGAGAGCGATGAAAGTGTTTATTAAATAGATAAACGCGGATCCACTGAAAAGTGAACCCGTAAATAACGATAAATAATTGAAAATAATGATTTATTATTATTTGTCAATTATAAATATTGGGCTTCATTGTTGCAACGAATAGATTATTACAGGAAAGCTTTATCGTCGTTGATAGGTATATATGTCACGGATCTACGCGCGATCACCCATTCTCGTATCGGTCAAACGGTCACCCCACTTCTAAATTGGAACAATGAAAATTCATTCGTGCTTCCTCCCCCCTCGCCTCCAAATATAAGGTACCCGATCCATGTAAGGCCTATTGTCTAATAAAGTCCACGTTTTAAATATCCAAAACTACAAAGTCAAACGTATTGAGCTCTCATCGTCGAGTGTCTAACTTTGAATGACCGCAATTGTCGTAGAAATCGCCGCGCTCTGGCAAATGTAAACTATTTTGCAATCGATAGAAGGCAGAGCGTGCGATCGCCAGTAAGCGTTTCTTAAATTTCGACGTACAAAAACTTTCGACAACAAAAAATGTTTTCAATATTACTTAGTTAATCTTTGTTCTAATTATATTAATTAATATATAGTGGTTTATCAGCACTATACATATTGTTATCAAAATTTAAGATAAAAATTGAAAATTATATATTTAAACAAACATTTTTTGTACGAATTTAAAACGGGTATGGCCTTATTACGAACAGTAGACCAGAAGACGGTTTTTTTAAATACAAAAAACCTTACAATTAATAGTAAACATTATTTTCTGAACCAAAATGATTATTAATACGTTGATTGTTAAATAAATGATTAAACAAACATTTTTGTTTTAATTCAACATTCATACTTTTTTGTTTGTACTAAAAAACAAATAAGGTGGGCCGTCAGGTACCTTAATAGTGAAAAATCCATGATAATTATTTGACGAAATGAATCGTACTGTTTAATTATTATAGTTCTCTCCCAGATGTTCCGCGCGATGAAACAAGCACTCGTATATTCGAAAACGTATAATTCGTATCTGCTCGTACTTAAAATTCATATCTGCGCACGATAAGCGCGATTCGTCGTTACGACCGTTCTTTTATTTTTCATATTCGTTATCGGGATTATGAAATTTCGTTGAGAGCCAATAAGGCTGAGCTCCTGTATTTGACGCTTTACCCTTTGTTTATTTTATTTCGTTTCTTTTTTTTTAATCCGCGCGTATTATTATCGAGAGATGTAATTAATGGAGAGCCTGCGGCGATGAAATCTCCGTTCCTTCGGGCCACGTTTGCACAACTGTGAACCAAAAATGGACGGGGCGGTATTGGATACCGCGCGTATGTAAAATTTATTCGCGTATGTGTGCTCGACAGGCGCTCATAATACCCTTGTCATGTTTCGCGACTTGAAACGTTCAGGATGAGCGGTTACAATTAATAATCCAGTGGTTATTCTCTCTGTCTCTCCTTTTCAGAACCCCCTACCGTAATTCTCATTTGCCCAACCTCGGTGTTTCTCTCTGTCACTTTAATGGTGAAACGAATGACGCCGATTTACCGATGGAATTAAGCTACCGTGTTCATACATCGAAGTTCATCGTCAGATCAGCGGATAATTGTCGTTCATTTCTGTTTAGTAATTAATTTATTGTCGCCGTTGAATGACGCGAATTGGGCGACTAAAATATCTCCCCGTCCGGTGCAGTCAGTAACAATTCCGAATGATGCTGTCCAACGGCGCTTCCAGTGACTCGTCAATCATGGCAGCCATCTTTTATCGCTGCTTTTACGTGCTTTTTCTCGTCCGTTGAGAAAACACGACTTTGTAGTGGCTAAATCTGTACGTCAGATTATTCGTCCTGTTATTGAGAAACTCTCGTATTGGCTTTAAGGTAACGGTAGCAATGCTCGGACGAGTCCCACTGTCCGGAAATTAATTCGAATATTTCGATATATTAGCAATATACGTGAAAAGTAACAAAAATAATAATAAAACAATAAAAGAAAACTGGTACACTTTGCAATTATTCAACCTCTCAATATATATAATTAAAATATATTCAACTGTCCAGCGTTTACGGACTCGAAGTTCGCATCGTTGCGATACAATGACATTTTTATTCTCATTCGTTTATTCCCTTGGTTTCATTACTTCGCGAAGTATTTTTTTGTTCATATTTAAATGATGGATTATCGCAATAAAGATTCGAATAATTATTAAAGTATCTTCCTTAAGATATATCGGTAAATTAAAAAATAATCATTCGCTTTACGTCGCAACGTTGCGAACATCAATCTCATCGGCATTTAATGTATGTGTACTGAAAACTAGAATTCACGTGCTTGATGGTAGCTCCGGTCATTGTCCTTAAAACCGTTTTCCAAATGAATAACAAATTGTTCAACTTCAACAACTCTCAACCCTCCGAGAATTGGTACCTTAGCAGATATAAATTTATTGTCTTCGAATTTTCGTGGCGATAAGTGACATTTATCCGCGAGAAAAAGAAGGGTGCTCGTATTTATTGACAGGAGAACATCGAGGTATTACCGAGAATCTTAACGATCGTGAGAACGATTATATATAGCGAGAGGAAGGAAGAGCGAACGAGGAGAAGGTTGCCGGAGACGGTGAACCGGAGAATCCCAGCGGCAATCCGAAATGGACCGTTAAGACGTGGAACTAGACACTCTTCCGTCATAACAAGAAAAGGATGAGGCAGGGTGACTGTAGAGGAGAAAGGCTGTGGTAGAAAAGGTGACGATGAGGGAAAACGAGCGCTGGTATGTCTACGTCGTTATTGGTCTTGCCCGTTGTGTCCCCAGGGGTGTCTCGTAATACCATCAACTTATACGACGCACCCTGAGATTACTCGATACCTTTAACGCGTTTTCAGTCACGTGATTAAGAGTACGTGGCTTGAAAATGAACATGTACGATTTCTATTATTTCGACGTTCAACCTGTCATCACCATATCTATTCGAATCTCACGGTACTGTACGTTCGTCACATCGTTTCGTTAATTCCCAAGTTTATCCTTCATCGGGTTGTTTCTTCGGCCGTTATGAATAGCTTGTCGAAACGCCATTGTTCAGAATTTGAAAACGTCGAGGCATCGTTCTTGGGACTCTGAAGAGAATAGGGTGAATTTCGACGCCTGGCGAGCTATGGATTTCTTTCGATTTATGCGAAGGCATTCTCGATAGAAGTTCAACTTGGAATTATTCAAAAGATGTTAATGGGTCACTTAATTGACCACGGTTTTTTATGAAAATGGACGAGTTTATTGTCGTATTGCTATTTTGGTAGTTTAGAAGCTGAAGTGACTCGAGACGAAGTATTAATATCGATATCAAACTTCAATAGACCCAATACGGGTTCCAATATTCGCAAACTTCCGGGAAGCTCAATTGTTCATTCTTCAGAGTTCACTGTTCTTCCGAAATACGATACGGTGGCATTCTACAAAATGTCCACGAGATTTCGCAACGTTGCAGTGCAATGAAAATGATTATTTTTCAATTTCTCTATTACTGTTTTACCGATATGGTAAACAAGATACCTCAATAATTATTCGAATCTTTATAGTAATAATCTATTATTTAAATCTCACAAAAAAATATTTCGCGAAATAATAGAAGAAAATAAAAATAAATGAGAAAAACAGAATTTCATTGGATTGCAGTCATGCGGACATCAAGTCCATGAATGTCCACTATCGTTAAAAGTATCTAGATCGGTGAAACGACGTTGATCCTTGGGGCTCAGCAACCCTGTTGTAACTTGTCGATGTTGCTTCCGCGCTTCTGATTCCGGAGCTGATGAATTAAACCACGTGGACATTGAGCGAAGAGATGCCAAAGTGCCAAGTGAGAAGGATCGACAGGCTGGTGTAGAACGGAAGCTCAACCTCAGAGAGGGATAGATGGAGATGAAGAGAAGTTTGAGTTAAGAGCATAATACCGCTCGTCGACTTGAACGATCATTATCCTTCTTCTTCGTTCCACTCCCCCCCTGTTATTCTCTTGAATATGAATAGGTAGGAGAATCGTCTTGGTGGGTATACGATGTAGCGAGAGATCCGTAGCGGGATTGCAGATGAGAAGAATCCAGAATGTGGCTGCAGCTTCAAAACGAACCGACCAGTTACGATAAGCGGCAAAGCGGGAGTAAGCTAGTGACAAAAACGGTTAGCGCTTCGATAGCGATACAAGTAATTCATCGTTGCACATTAATTTAATTAATGCTAGGTTAGCTCGGCAATTAGCTTGGTCGATCTGGACGTTCAATATCTCGTATTTCTTTCACCATCCTATTGCCTTGCACCGGATCGTTCGTAAACACCTTTTGTTGGCGGAGGAAAGTCGTACCAAGGTACAGCAAGGAGTTTCTTCCTGTCTTATCGTTCAATTAAGGTTCACTCAATCAAAACGTCGTGAATGAAGCTTCAAGCGAATGATCGCCCGAAGCTACCATCAAATGGACTCTTTGAGTTTTAAAATGTTAACCGGAAATTACCCAAAGCATTTAGATTTAATTACTACCTTCCTCATTGATCCGTAGACTGTACATGTGTCGCAATCTCATATGCCATTGTCCGATATAGCTAGGAATGGCCAAGCTACCGTAACTAAACTCTAATAGCCCTCGAGGTAACACCGGCTTACTTCTCGTGTTGCGTATGATCGACTATAGGAATACGTGTGTTTGTAGGTGTATATGTATATATATTAATCGTAATCCGGTAGGTTACAATATCCAGAATAGCTAATCACTTTAATGTTACTGGCACTCGCTCATTAATACGCTCACACAGAGCACCCGTAGTAGGTACGCCTTCATCGAACCAAGTCACCAACAGCAGCGATCTATACCCGGCTTTGTATTCCACATTTGTGACTCCCACGAGTCCATTCTCCTCGTGACATACTCGGGGTCGTCAATATGTGTACTCTTCTCTCACTCTCTCCAATTATCAAACACCAGTGCCAAGGAATTTTATCACCGATACCATTTAACGTGCTCGATTATTCAGCGGAACGAAAATCGTATATGTATACTAGTAGGAGAACTCGATCAATTCCAAATCATTGCATCGAATATGCTACAATCAAATCCAAGAGGGTTTTCGAGC